>JANIHZ010148100.1:0-10454 GCA_027478365.1 Erythroxylum rufum
AATTACTATAATTTTAATAATTAACCGTTCCAATTTTTATTAAGCTATTTTTATAATTTTATATGATTAAAAAAATTCTTACCCGTTTCAATTTTTATTAAATGCACTGGGCATTTTTACTACGCATTTGCGCAGAGTTAACCTGCTAGTTTGCTAAAAAAGAGAGAGGGAGAAAATTATGGTGGGTCCTACATAACTTAAAGGATACAGCCCAACGTGCTCAAAAATTTGTTAAGTTATTACATAATCAGTTTGTTAACGGTTTTAAAAATCCGTCCGGTTTGTTACTAACAAGGGTTATAAATATAAATTGGACCAAAAATTAGGTCATTTGTATTTTTTCGATTGGATTGATCAGTTCATATTTTCATAAGTTGGATTAATCGGTTCGATCTGGTTTTTAAAATATTGCACACACACACATATTATAAATTTAAATAAATTTAATAATAGTTAGAAATAAATTTCTAAATGAATTATAAATTTAAGATTTATAAGTTCAATCATAATTAGAATTAATTTATAAAGAATTTAAATTATTAAGTTCATAAGTTTAATAATATTTAAAAATGATTTTCTAATTGAATTAAATTTTCATAATTAAATATTATTAATTTAAAATAGCTATATACAAATAGAAATAACTTTCTAATTAAGTGGAAATTATTACTTTAATAATAACTTAAAACAAGTTTCTAATTTTATTAAATCCATCATTCAATTTGATTGGTTCCATAATGATTAGAAATGAGTTTCTATTTAAAGATAAAATATTTATATTTTAATATGATTAGTTTAGTAGTAATTATTATTTTATTTTATTTTATTCAATTTTCTCTTTCTTTCTCTCCTCTTTATGTGAGCCATTTAGAAATAACCTCTCTGTTAGTTAGAAATAAGGCTGTTTACTACTGTACCTCTTCAGACCTCGTGTGTCAGTAGGATTATTATTGTGAGTTGTTGTTGTTGTTTTAGTTAATTAGTAATTAAAATTGTAATTTTAAGTAACTTATAATAATTATAGTTTCATTATGAGAATGGGTTTGTTATTGCATTAGTGAAATAATTTATTTTTATGATTTTTAGGTTTTGTGAGCGACTTTTAATTCCTAAAATGTTTTAGGCAAATGTTGGTTACGATAAGGTCACCTAAATTTCTTCAAATTGTAGCACATATGAGACAAGTTATTATCATGTTAATGCAGTTACTCTATATGTGATACCTACCTAGAGAAGATATAACACTACAAGTTATTACTATTAATAACTTAATGCAAAAGCTATATTCCAAAAGTTATTTGACTTTTGTTGAGGCTAAATTGAAATATACAACTTTACCTCAACATTGCCACATCAAAAAAATGAACTGTTAAGCATACTTTGGAATTTAAATTGGCCTAATATGAAAACATATAAATGGTTGGTGATAACATTTATGAAAGAATTTCAAAGGAAAGAATTGATTAGGACTTTGTATCCAATCAAATCTTTTGATTGAAATAATTAGAAAATTGTATATTGAGCTTCAAGGGCATTATTACATAAATTGCTTGACTTTGTTCCTCGTATAGATTGCTATATTTAGGCAATGTTCATGTTATATAATCATTATATATTGAACTAAAATATACTGAACTATATGAATTATGTTCATTTATGGATGCAAAACTTGATATTGTTCAAATTATCAGAACACATGTTATATGAACTTTTTATTTGACAAATTTCACTTAAGGAAAATATTCGATATTCTAGTGTTGCATAAATGATGATTAAGAACATACGTGCTCTTTCAATTTTGTAGATAATTGAAATATGATTATTCACTATAAATGTATGACATAACATTAGCATGCACACATATTATTTCTTTCTTCTTGTACAAACCCTGTGATTCAATTATAGCTATTATATAAAAAATTATTAATGAAACTAATAAGTGTGAGAAATTAAATGGAGACAATTATGAAATCTAGAACATGAAATTTCGATTTGTATTGAAGGAGTAAGAGGCTCTCAAACTATTAAACATAACTATAGCCTGTCCTAAAGAATGCAATACGACCTAACAAAGAAGGGACCATGATGTATATGAAATATGGAGGAAAAAGAACTCACAAGCTGTCATTTCATTATTAACCAATATGGATAATGATATAAGACGTGATTTCTAAAAATATGAAACTACTAAGGACAAGTGGTCCACTTTATCTACATGTTTTTAGGTACCTCAATGACCAAAGTAAGGTCACTTACTATAAAGTTTGATACATATAACAAATGAATGGATCCCATAATACAAAATCATTTAAGGCATATGTAAAACATGATAAGTGAATTGCATGACATTGGTCATAAATTTTCAAATCAACAGTAAGTACATGTAGTTATTTGTTCATTTCCTCAGGGTTAGGAGCATATGAAGATGCATCTAAATCACAATAAGAGCATCAAGATGATAGAAGATGTTATTATACTAGAAGAAGAATATCTTAAAGCCTCTAAAATATCCTCCAAGGTATATACAATTATAACTAGCTCATATCTAACTATGAACCAAAAGCATAAGCATTATGGTGGCCCTAGATTAAAAAAGGGTAAGAGAAATACCCACTCTACTTATGATTCTAGAAGGCAAAGTGGAATTAACAATAAAAAGAGAAAACATCATTTGAAAAAGCAAATATGAAAATGGTTAAGTGCTTTAATCATGGCAATAAAAGTCACTTTGCTTGCAATTGTCGTGAGCCCAAAAAGGTACAATCTTATTGTATAAACATTTGTTATGTAAAAGTCTTTTATTCTATTTTTCTAACTGAATCCCATTATTTATAGATTGCAAACTCGAGATCAACTAACCATGTAATAAAGGATACAGGTGCCTTTATAACAATCTTGTTATGCAAGCATTTGTTATGTATAATCCTTTTATTCTATTTTTCTAACTCAATCCTATTATTAATAGATTGCAAACTCTAGAGCAACTAACCATGTAATAAAGGATACAGGTGCCTTTATAGAATTATAGAAAATCACACATGGAACAGAAAGGATTTATATAAAAGGCAACTCAAATGTTACTCTATTAGGGATAAGAATCCACAAAATAGGCTTGCATGGTGGTCAATCCTTAATCCTACATTAAGTGCTATTTTCTCCTAATATTCAATAGAATCTCATTTCTATGTTGGTATTAATTAGTCTTGGTTTTAATGTAAATTTCCACAGAGACGGCATGGATTTATATCCAATAACCATTTATTATTTCTATAGATTTATGTTGGATGATTTTATTGTTCTAGATGTGTTTTGATGTAAATTTCCATAGTGGCGACATGAATTTATGTCCAAGAACCATTTATTATGGATATGGATTTATGTTGGATGATTTTATTGTTCTAGATGTTGTTTATTCAACTGTTTATATAAGTTATTCTGTTTTACATCATTTAATGATTCTAATAACAACACAATTTTATGGCATGCGAGACTATGTCACATTTTTCAAAATCGAATATGTCGATTAGCTAAAGAAGGCCTTTTAAGTAATTTATCAAATAGATAACTATTTATCAACATTGTCTAGTTGGTAACATGGCAAGAAAACTATTTAGAAAGGGAATATGAGCTTCCTATCCATTGCAATTAATTCATTATGACATATGTGGTCCAATGAATGTAAGGGTAAGATAAGGAGTTGTATACTTTTATCACTTTTATAGATGATTATACTCGGTATTGTCACATCTATTTGATTTCTTATAAATTGAAAGCATTAATTTTTTTTCATGAATTATATACATTTGATTAAAGAACTAATTATACAAGAAAATAAAAGTATTAAAAACTGATCAAGGACAAGAATACTTATCTAATAAGTTCAAGATGTTATGATGAAAAAGGAATAAAAAGAAAATTAATTATTTCTCAAACCCTATATTAAAATTAAAAAAATAACAACAACAATCTCAGTGCATAAGGCTCCCCACTTTGCTAGAGTTGGGGGAAAGACTTCAACTGTACGTAGCCTTCCCTTTGAATTTTACAAAGAGACTATTTCTATGACTCGAACCTGTGACCTTTTGGTCACAAAGTAGTTACCTTACCAATTATTCCAAAGCTTGCCCTCTGACCCATAATAAAATTAGGTTATGAAAAGAAATAATAGAATGCTACTGGAAATGGTTAGGTCTATAATAGTCCAAACAAATTTATAAATCACATATTAGAGTGATAAATTGCTTATAGCTACTTATATACTTAATCAATTGCTTATAAAATTAGTTACAAACAAGATCTAAGACCATATAGGTATGTTGCCCATGTTCATGACCTATCTCATAAGTATGGAAAACTATGTTTAAGAGGGAAGAAAAGTATCTTCATTGGATACTTTGAACTCTTAAAAAGGTATATATTCATAGGTGAATAAGATAATAAAGGTATAACTAAATTTGAATCATAAGATGTCATATCTTCAGAAAATTACTTTCCAAAGCAAGGTGAAATATGAAAAGACCCATTTCTATATAAAGCTCTTAACCAGAGTGATTTCATTATAGGGAATAATGAAGAGGGACTTTATCCTAGTGGGAGTCCTCTAGACTTGAAGAATTAACTCAAGGTTAATTAAGGTTACAACCTATTGAAAGTTTACCTACTGTATCTGACCAAGTTGGAGTAATCAAGAATTTCACGAAATTATTTATCGTGAATCATATTTACACTAAAGTAATCAAAGCATGATTACCTGATGTCATTTTAAAATAGAAGGAAAAGTGCATATGATTATTCCATCAATAGATGATGCTCTAAGAAATGTACATGAGGCTCTTATTGGTGTTACTAAAGAAGAATGGATAAAAAAGGCTTTTTAAATCTTAAATCAAGTTAGGACTTACTTGATCTCCCTGATAGGTGCAATACTCTTAGGAACAAATTGGTTCTTAAATAAAACAAAACCTTGATTGCAACATCGCAAGACATAAGGCATGCTTCATAGAGAAAGATTATACACAACAAAAAAGAATTAATTATAATTTTTTAAACTTGTTGTGATGTTTACTTCAATTCATCCAACTTTGGCTATAGTATCCAATTTGGATCTTAATTACATCAATTGGATGTAAGGAGTGCTTTTATAAATGAAAAATTAGAAGAAAAAATCTATATGTAACAAACTAGAAGTTTCATTGAGATAGGCAAGAACATAAAATATGTTGTTTATTAAAATTAATTTATATTCTAAAGTATTCCTCAAGGAAATGGTACATTCATTTTCATAATGTAATTATTTTGTATGATTTTCATATGCTTGATGAAGACCACCATGTATATATTACGAGATCCAAAGAAAAGTTTATGATTTTATCTTTAAATGTGGATGACATTTTGATTGCTTATAATGACTGTGAGTTTGTCGACCAAATCAAAGACTAGTTATCATTCGAATTTAAGATGAAAGACATGGATGAAGATGTATACATTATTGGAGTTAAGATTTAAAAGATTGTTCAAAGAGATTATTGTCACTTTCCCAAGTGACTTACATTCAAAAGGTTTTAGAGCGATTTAGTATATAAGAGTGCAAAACAATTGATAATCTTGTTATTAAAAGTGAAGTTCTCAGCAAGAAGTTTTACCCATATATATCACAAGAAAGAGAACAAATGAAGAAAGTTCCACATTCCAATATAGTTAGAAGTCTCATGTATCCTTCGATGTGTGCAAGGAAAATATTTTTATATTGTTAGAATGATGAGCAGACATCAATCAAACCTAAGACAAACATATTGGAAAGCAGTAAATATAATAGTAAGTTATCTAAAAGGTATTGTTAGCTATACGTTATGTTATTAAGGTAAAGAAATATGTATATAATGTTAGGAAAGTACTCTAAAGGCAATCACTTTTAGCACTTATTATACAAATCATTTTATAATTAATAAAGGAAATTTTTATTATTTCGATGTTCATACGTTTATGGATATGATGTTGATCTTAAATTTATTTAATAAAATCCTTCATACAAAACATAACATAGAGGAAATCATGACGAGATCATGATAATGAGATTCCTATGATGTGTAACTATGTTAGTATCTAAACTTTCCTTAGTCATAGGATTAATGAGATGGGATATCATTAATCCAGATAGACTAGCACATGTTATAGTCCTTGATTGGATCAAACAGTAGATCTCATAAGTTGTACACATGAGTTGTTTAGAGTTAACATGTGGATGCTTACTAAGGGTAGTAAGTACATTGGATTAACCTACTATAAGACAATCATATGTATATTTTATTCTAGTGTCAATGATAGTCTCATCATAGCAATGAGGCAAGTATCCTTCGACTTAAGGTGCTGAAGGATATCTCGAATATTGATCCTGTGCTTTAACTCCATTCATCGATGCCTTTCAGGGGTTACTCATAAGATGGTGATTGGGTATAACTTAAGATAGGTAATTGAGTGGCCAATAAAGGATTCACCACTCTTGATAGAAGGAGATGATACCCATGGCCTCTTGTCGAGGTCATTACTCGGGAGTCTCTAGCCAAAGTAGATATGTGTCATGAAGAGAGTTTTCAATGATACATAGAATAATGAGATCCTCAGGACAAGATCTAGTCTCACTTAGACTAGATGTGATGTAGTCAGTCTAATAAGAGTTGACACTTTGACCATACTGTGAACCAAGTGGGGTATAGATGGTGAAAGGATGAATTGCATGGAAACATTGCATATGGAATGGTTCACCACTAACTTTCCGGTCAATTCGGGGTCATGGCATGTTGCTAGATACCGCTTTTGACTTACTTGAATTAAGTGTAAATTCAAGTGGCCAACATAACCAGGAACCTAATGGGTCACACACATAGGAGATCTGAAGGGTGAGTAAAATAGTCTAAAATGGTGATTCAAGATATGAAAGAGTGTTTCGGGATTGTATCACGATGTGATCGTGGTAGAAAACGTTGCATGGAATGGATTAGAAACAAGTATTGTTGGTTGCCAATTTGGTCATTAACTTCCCAAAACTTCCATTAATGCATGTTATTCATGACCATTAATTTCCCATAACTCTTCATTAGTGATGGGGGTTATCGAAGGCCAAATGGGGCAAAAAATAATCATCATTTTCGTGCATCTTGTGTATGACACAAGTGAAAGAAAGGTTCTTTCTTACACATAAACACTCTTTTTCTCTCTAACTCTTACAGGAGTTATTATCTTTGCTAGCACAAAGAAAGCACTCTAGCCATCTCCTAATGAGGTTTCATCCTTCTATCTTGATGTATACTTTTAATAAAGACGGTCTACATTAATCGTTGTGGTTTACGACAACCTAACTCTAAGAAGATCAAAGAACGAAGGAGATCATCAAAAAGGTATGTAAACATCTTACATTTCATGTTTTTGATTTCTATATCTATATGCATGAGTGGATCTGGTTTTTGAGGTTTCATTTTATTTTCTGCTGCAGATATTTTATATATATTATGTATGAGATGCATGACCGGAACCTTACAGTGGTGTCAGAGCCATCATATGCCTTGTTACACGTAGAATACATAACATGTGAAAAATGTTTTCATGGTTGTGACAACTTAAGATCCTGTAATATTTTGTTCGAAATTAATTATAGAAAAATGATTTTTATGATTTTCTTTCACCAATCTATTCATAGGATGTATTTTAATGATTCACTATGATTAAAAATATTTTTAATGTGATTAAAATATTTATTTTCTAATTTATAAGAACATGCATGAAATCTGTCTTTCTGTTGGGCATGTGATGTCTATTGGCTAAAATGATGAGGTTACACATGATTTTCGCAGAATTTGATTCTGGAAAAGTTATGTAAACATATTTGGGATTTGTTTATGCCTCTTTAGGTTTTTTAGAAATATTAAAAATGTATTAATAGTTTTATCAAATAATTTTCCAAATCTGGACAGTTTTTCAGACATTGTAAGATCTTTTTTGTTTGATGTTTTTACATGTTTATATTTCGGTTCCAGAACCTTAAAAATATTTTTATATGATAAAAATTTGTTAATTTGATGTTTGATGAATTCCTAAATGATTTTGCTCAAAATTTGATTTCCATTAAATTTTAGAAGTCATATTTGTCATTTTTGGTGTCTTATCAGTATTTCGGTGATCATAATAATTTTTGGGTGATTCCTAAGTTATTTTGATCATCATGAAATGACATAGAGATGCTTGTAATGATGGTTTGATGTTCTGTGAAATTATAGAAATTAATTTTGAATTAATTTTAGTAGAGCAATAGATTTTTTAGTAAGAATAGAAAAATTAGCATATGTGACAAAATTGAAGTTTTTTAATTTTGAACATCAAATAATTATTTTAAGGTACATTAATTATGAATTAATTTCTGGAATTAGGAATTCATTTTAATTAGATTAATATTAATTCCAAATGAAATAACATACAATAGTAATTTTAGCCAACTTAGTAAAAGGAAGATAGTAAATCCAAGTGTAGTTATAGTTATTATAACTACATGGCATGATATGGTTGGGCCTTTCATGTTAGGATCCATAAGATGTCATAACGAAAATGATGTGTTTATATATATATGCATTAGAGAATGCATGGTTAGGAGAATGTGTGGGCTTACATGATGGATGGTTATGGGCTTAAGCCCAATTTGATTGGGCAATCCATATCATGCCATGTAGTTATAGTAACTATGTATGTGTGTGTGTGTGTGTGTGTGTGTGTGAGTTATATGTATAAGACCATCTAAGTTAGATGAGACCTTAGTCAAACCCCTCATTTAGAATATCAAAACTAATGCCTTCCTTTAATCTTTTAAAGTTAGGGTTGTTGGGCAAACCCAAGCCCGCTTTACACGAATGTTTAGACTATGGAAATAGAATTTTTGGATTAATGGGTCAGTTTTAACTAAAAGTGTTGGTTTGTTGGGCAAACCCATGATCAACGTGGACAGAGGTGAAGTTGGGTAGTGTACATTAGATATACAGGTGTCAAGAGTTGATAGCCCAATAAGTGTGCACACTTCAACAGTTGATAACACTAGATTCGATAGTTGCATTGGAGATACAATTGGTATGATCAATACCTACCGATTGAACTAAGGTGGCTTGTTAGGCAAACCCAAGGTCATTCTTAGGGATATTGGATATCGCCCCACTAGGAGAATTTCTGTATGAGTTCTCTCAAATTTATATTGAGGGTTATAAATTCGTGAAAAAAAAGTGGGAACCATAATGCATGTTATTAAAGTCCTCATAGACATGCATTTAAGTATATTCTAATTTTTTTTCTCTTTGACAAAAGGTTGCTATTGCTCGAGTCAACACCATAAGTACTAGTGTGAATCTAAGATCATTGATGGAAGCTAAAAAGTTGACTAGAGCAAACTTCCTTGACTGGCTCAGGAACTTGAGAATAGTTCTCAAGTCCGAGCAGCTTGGTTATATTGTGAAAGAACCACTTCTCGATTCCCTTTCCACTGATGCTTCTGATGATGATCAGAGGGCATATAGGAAGCATCTTGATGATAGTGAGATGGCTAGTTGTATTATGCTAGCCATTATGTCACCAGAGCTACAAAAGCAGTATAAGGCTATAGATGCTCACACCATAGTCTATCATCTTAGGGAGCTTTTTGATGAGCAAGCAAGGTCTGAAAGGCTTGGGACTTCGCGATTATTCTTCCGTTTCAAGATGGTTAAAGGGACATCTCCAGTGCAGTACGCACTGAAGATGAATGGCTACATCGAGTGGTTAGCCTCCTTGGGTTTTCTTTTGGATCATGAATTAAGTATCGACTTAATTCTGACAGGTTTAACCGATAGTTACTCACAATTTGTGCTTAACTATCAGATGAACAATATATCCTACATAATTTCCGAGCTGGTCAACTTGCTTAAGGCAGTTAAGCCATCTATCTGTAAGGACAAGGTTGTGATGCTGGTGGACTCTTCTAGTTCAAAGAAAAAGAGCCAAAAGAAGAAGAAGTCTACAGGGCCTAAAGGAGATGTCAAGAAAGCAAAGAAGACTGCCTCGAAGGGAACTTGCTTCCACCGTGGCAAAGATGGCCACTATAAAAGAAATTGTAAGGCCTATCTGGATTCCTTGAAGTAGAAGAAGGCATCTGATGACTTTTAGATCTAATACATAATGACGTATGTGGTCCGATGTCCATACATGCCAAAGGTGGTTTCGTATACTTCATTACCTTTATCGATGGTCTTTCTTGATGTGGTTGTGTGTATCTTAAGAGATACAAGTCTGAAGCCTTTGAAAGGTTCAAAGAATTCAGAAATGAAGTTGAGAAATAACTTGAGAGAAGTATTAAATCACTTCAATCGGATCGAGGTGGTGAATACTTAAGCCAAGAGTTTTTGGATTATCTCAGGGATAATGGAATATTGTCCTAGTGGACTCCA
>JANIHZ010148105.1:0-10454 GCA_027478365.1 Erythroxylum rufum
TTTGATAAAATAGATCACGAGTAGTATCAAAACATAGCAATCCCCACACAAGATAACTTTGATGACCTCAAGTCAAACGATCACTTATACAATCATCACAATGAGAATTCCATAGACATATAAGTAATGTTCCAAATAGATTTCTCATATCGGGTCTGTTCAGTGAACTTGTTCTCTAGCAAGAGCCCACACATTTGTTTAAGTATCTCTATACTTTAGCCTATGAGATCGACTACTTCCTTCATAAGGAAAAAACAAAATGTGTGCTAGTCTTTTTTCGTTCTGTTAATGTCCAATCTTAATAAAACAACGACTAAGAACATTTAAGAATAATACATAAAGGCAATATGAATCTCATAATTATAATCTCATTATAATTTCATTTGCAATATATAATTATCTCATGGACTTTATCATATATATCTAAACATGTACAAGATAAAGAATGCCTTTTAAATAATTTGTCACTAAACTACAACTAAAGCAATTGGCTGTAGGGCATAAACCAACAATCGAGCCACCGAAGAAGAGGAAATCAGGGACGTAGAGTGAATACTTTCTGGATATCAGATATTATTTGTTAGTTAAGATAATTGATTTGATTAAGATTAGATTTTATCTTTATCACTTGTAAATATATATCACTTGTAACTTGTATTACGAATCATCACTGTTACTCAATACTAAAACAGCCAAAGGCTTTTCTATGTTCTCTGTTTTCTGATTTGGTATCAGAGCCTTGCGATGGCTAATTCAATTTCTGTTTCTTCTTCTTCAACCTCTCCTTCCACCTATTCAGCCTCTCTTCCTATTCTTTCTCTTGTTAGCCAAACCTTCTCCATAAAACTCACCTCTAAAAACTATACCTTTTGGAAGCTTCAATTTTCTACTTTGTTAAATTTCTACAATCTACATGGAATTATTTCTGGTACAGAACCAGCACCCCCTAAGGAATTATTCAACTCCTCTACAAACCAAATGGAACCAAATTCAGCTTATTTAGCTTGGTTTTCTAAAAATCAAATCCTATTTTCTTGGCTGTTATCTTCCATCACGAGGAAGTTTATCCACATCTATTTGGCCTTACAACTTCTGCAGAGATTTGGAATGCTTTAGCTGCTGCATATGGGGTTGTGAGCCATGCTCAACGAACTCAATTATTTATCGAACTTCACAACCTTTCCAAGGATGACAAGTCTGTCTCTGAATATTTGTACCAAGCTAAATCTATTGCTGATTCTCTGAGTCTTGCAGGTCAATTTATTTCTCTAGCTGAATTTAATGCTATTGTATTTCGAAAACTTGGAGATGAATATAATGAGATTATTGGCAGATTACAACAGAGACCAACACCGATTTCATTCAATGAATTACATGGCCAGTAAGTTGCCCATGAATTATTACTTAAAGCTCAACAAGTCTCTTTACCAACGGTCAATATGGCTCAACGTTCCCATTCTTCTCATCTGCATGGTAGAGGCCGTGGGAACAGAGGCTGAAGGGGTTTTATTTCTTCATCATCTTCCGAGAGTAATTCTTCACGACCAGCTTGTCAAATTTATGGTTATAATAATCATATTGCTATTGATTATAGACGTTGTTTTGATAATAATTTTGTGCCACGGACTCGAACACACAAACAACAGTATAATAGACACATGCCACCTCAAGCAAATTTATCTACAACTGCTCCTACCTCGACACCAAATGACCAATCCTTTACTTGGTACCCTGATACTGGTGCAAATCATCATGTCACACCTGATCTGGAGTCTCTCCATATTACTGATGAATATAAGGGTAAGGATATGGTACTTGTTGGCGATGGTGCAAGGTTACTAATTTCTCATGTTGGCTCAAGTTCCATTGCATCTTCTTCTAGACCTTTATTTTTAAATCAAATTTTACATGTTCCTACCATCACCAAACCTTTTCTCTCTGTCTAAAAATTTTGTCATGATAACAAATGCTTCTTTGAATTTCACTCTGATTGTTGTTTTGTGCAGGATCAGATTACCAAGAGAATTTTGTTGAGCAAAAAAAGTGAATTGGGGCTTTATAAATTATGTGGTACTCTTCATCAACAACAAAATTTGGATGCTCTAGCTTATTTAGTCATATTGGAAAGTTGGCATGCTCACCTTGGTCATTCAAACTTTTAGACAGTTCGTAATTTAGTCCATCTGAAACATCCCGTTTCCATCCAAAGGGGTGGAATGATTAATCAGAGAAATTGGGACAACACATCTCATGCTCATGCATTACATTAGGTGCACATGCACATGAATAGTGAATCCTTGCGCATAACAATACGTGTACATGCATTCATTGACAGTCCGGGTATATTTGGTAATTTTGGGTTATTGGTATTGAAAATTTATTTGGAGAGTGAAATTAGTGACTTAGTAATTTTGGAGAATTTTAGGAATTTTTCTAAAATTTTTTGGGGTAAATTCTGGACTAAGAAAAATGCCAGGTGGCAGACAAATTGATAAATGGTAGTAGAATTTACTGTCTATAGTATTGAATTTGGGACACATGGCTTTAGGAATTTTTGACAAGTGTCAGTCATTGAAAATTGGGCTTGAATGGACTAATTATAGGTGTACTATAGTTGACCCATGGAAAAATGGACAAGTGGCAAGTGACACATGTCACTTGCCTAGCCTTGTATTAAAATGCCTTTAGTTTAAATGAATTGAAGCCCACTTCTTGCACATTCACGACACTCTCCCTTTGAAAAGCTTTTGGAGTTTGTTTTGGAGTCTTCTTCTCCTCTCCTTCGTGGCTTTCTTCTTCTTCATGGGTTGTATGTTCTTCCAACTCTAAACCTAGCTATCATCTCCTTCTTGCTTCCTTGTCCCCTTGCTCTCCTTCTTGTTCACCATAAAACCTATCTCTACCCCTTGGAGGATGATTTTCGTGGGTGGTGGTTCAAGCTAGGTATTGGTGTTTTCCTTGAAGAACTTGAAGATTAGGGGGCTAAATCAAGTAAGTTTTGTGTTTCATGTTAGGGGTATGGTAAAATTGAAGCTATCATGATGAGGATTTGATGAATTGATGCTTGCTAGGGTTATGTAAGTTTGTGTCTTGAATGATGAGAAATCATGTTCATACCTTGTTTTGGATGTATTATGAGTCATAAATTCATGGAGGTGTATTTTTGAGAGGTTTATAGAGTTGAATGATGTGAAAGAGTGATAGGATGAATGGTTGAAAAAAAATCTGGAAATTTGCAATAGTTTGCTCTTTGATAATGCTCTACTTTATTAGCCATAATTGTTTCTATGGATATCCAAATGAGTTGGCTTTTGGTTTGAATGAAAACTAGATGAAATTTATTGTATTTCTTATGAAGATGTTGATTTTGAATTGTGTCTTAAAGAGTCCCAAAATTTTGGCATGAACTTAGAAACTTGAGTGTTGAGAGAGTTGTGAATGAATGCATATGATTGTGTTTCATTTGGATGTGTATGAATACCTAGGGACTATGCTTTGGGTATGGATGCTTTTGAGCTAAACTTGGAGTGTATATATGAGTATTCACCAACTTGGAATGATGGACTTTGTATATGAAGTGCTTGGTTCATAGGAATAAGGTAAGCTAGTGAGAAAGAGGATATAGTGATTAGAAATGATAAGACAAAATGAGAATGATGCATGGAATGAGTTAAGAATGGTGGGTTTAATGAAATCTAATTGATGTTTATGTTGTAATGAAGTGATTTTGTGTTAAAAGAGTTAGATTTGGGAAGATTATGGACATAATTGATGATTGATTAAGTGTTAGAACCTTGGAAGAAGCTTGGAAGAGGGTTTGTGTAGTGTATGTCCATTAAACGGACATTGGAGTCCGTTTAATGGACCTTCTTGGATGGAAAAATACCCTTGGGACAGTGTATGTCCGCTAAACGGACATGGGAGTCCGTTTAACGGACCTTCTCGGGTGAATTGGGGTTGTTTTGTCGACTCATGTCCGTTAAGCGGACATGCATGTCCGTTTAACGGACATTCTCGGGTCAATTACTGTTCATCACATTTTGGACCATTTTAGAGGCCGATTTTCGATTTGAAATATTCATAAGAGTTGTAGATCTCGATCTCTTCTTTCTAATTCTCTAAAAGAAAAAGGAATCCGAGTTGTATAGAAAGAGTTATGGCATTCGCGCCAAACTAGGTGCAACTGGAAATCAAGCATAAACTGGGCTGCTTCTTTTGCCCATAACTCCTTCTCTAGTGCTCCAAATGACTTGATTCTTGTGGAAATAGATTCCTAACACATTTGGTTTCTTCTCCACAAAAATTTGCATTAATTGGAGTTTAATTGAAAGAGATTGATCAAAAGTAAGTTAGGTAGTCTGTTGGGACAGTGCCAATGGGGATAGTTTTACTGAACATCATTCAATGTTTTGATCATAATTGGACCTATAGGATTCCAAATGGGGTGCTTCTTCTTTTTTAGTAAACTAGAGAAATAGTGCTTCAAATCATATGAAGAAGTGGAATTTTTATTTAATCTCTAAGGTTTTCAAAGTCTTGATGGCAGTTGGGTATAGTGCATAATAACAATATGAAAATGATTGAGGTATATCTCCCAATATACTAAGCCAAATTGAGCGATTTTGGTTTCAATGGAATCGTAAGACATCAAGAAACATTTTTCTAGAAGAGAATGTAATCAAATTATGTCATCTTCACTTTCTACTTCTAGTATGAATAATAGACCCAGAAGTGTGATTTGGAAAAAGGATGAGTTTTGTTATGAAAATGGTTTTACAATGAAGTTAATGGATAGATACCCAGGAATTGTCATGAACATGCATTGTCCATATTCTATATACACATGTATGCATTACATGAAGGGTTATAATTGTGCAAGTATTAATGTATGTGCCATGTTTGTACGACATAATGTCGATGTGCAGGATAAGCATCCTTATTAAGGAGTTTCCAGATTTTGGAAACAATTGCTAAATTGGAGCGTACTGTGAGTAGACCGAGATGGTCTCATTTTCATTGTTTGTTTTAAATTGGATTTTTGCATTAATTGACTATTGATTGAGTAAATGAATGCGATTGATTATGTGGATTTTCGGACAGGAGGTCCGGTAAATGTGTACTGGGAATTGCGATATTGAAGTGCTCAGTGTATGTGAATTGGATGAACTAAGTGTGCTCAATGTGACTGTTAAATGTGTTTTGAATATGCATTTGCATATGAATGAAAGGTGTGAATTCTCAACTTTATTGTTGAATGCCGGACTAAGGTCCAATTATATGGGAAAATGATTGAATGCATTTATGTAAAAATGAGTGATGCATTTCATCTCATGAACGCATGAAACATAATGGGAGTTGTGACCAGAGTAGCCATTAATCAGAGCTTAAAGCTTAACGAGTGAAAAAGAGCCTCGAGCTCGAAAAGGGAGTAGTGCATACCCAGAGGACTCTCCTACCCCTAAGATGCGTTTAACGCTTAATGAGCCCTATATGGGACAGTTATTAATGAGCCCTTTATGGAACAGTTTAGGCACTCGGTCACAACAATGTAATAAATGGAAAGTGATTTTTACGTATATATGCATAATGTGATTGATTTAATTGTATTGAATGGGAATGTGAAATTGTATTGAATGTAAATGTGAACTTGTATTGAATGTGGATGTGAAGGGTGATTGTGAATGTGACACGATGTTATGAATGATGAAAATGGTATTGAATGTGAAATGTGATACAATGTGAATTTGAATTATGTGTTATGTGACTGGGTGAGCCATCGATGATAGTCACTCACTGAGTTCGCAAAACTCACCCAAAATTTGCAACTATTTTTCAGGACTCAGAAGAATACCCCGTAGGCAACGGGAGTATACCTACTGCTTGTGAGTGAAGAAAGAGGTCGGAATTAGTTGCGTCTGCATTTTGTATTTTATTTTTTATGTAAATTGTATTACGCATTTTCTGTAAAATAGTGCTTGTATTTATAGTGGGCCCCAATGGGCTATTGAAACTCTAATGAGTGTAATGGGTTGACTGAAAATGTTTACGAATGAAAGTGGACCCAAATGGGTTATTGGTCTCTAAGCATATGATTGTTTTCAAAAAAAAATTATATTGACTTGTGAATGATTGAGTGCTCTAGCATGCCACCCTCGCAGAGCACAGACTCGGATATCACCATCGATGTCGGGTTCGGGTCTTGTGGGAGTGGGGTGCTACATAAATGGTGGGACTAATGCCTTTTAAATCAGCCACTATCCATCCGATGGCTTCTTGCTGTTATCTTAGCACTGAATTAGTTGTTCTTCCTGCAAAGGAGAGAGTTTATTTGAGATAATAATAGGTAATGTATCTTGCTTACCTAAAAATATGTATTTTAGATGGTTAGGCAAATTCTTTAGCTCCAACATGGGTGGTTGAATCAATGAAGGCAATAGCTTGGAGCTGTTTCGGAACAACTCCACATAAGGTAATTGCTTCACCATTTGCTTAGTTTTATCTAAATTGAAAAACATGGCTTCAAGTTCTTTGTTGGGCACTAACGTGTCTGTGATTGACTACCACTGCAATGCATCTCCAATTTTAAGGATTGTTTCAAGTTCATCTCTTCCATTTATTGATGAATGTTTCTGCACCCAAGTGTCAATAAAATCTAGAGAAACAACAGGTTGTTCATCATCTAGAAATTTGATGACATTGTATATATTGAATTTAATTAATTCACCATCAAATTCTATAGTCAACGATCCATCATGAGCATCAATTTTTATTCTAGTGGTTTTCAAGAACGACCATCCAAATAAAATTGAAGTTAAAGAAGATACATCCTCACTACCCATCTACAAAATGTAAAAATTAGTTGGAAAAAGCATTTCACCTACTTGAACTAAAATATCCTCTAACATGCCCTTTGGATAAGCATTTGAACGATCCGCTAATTGAATCACTACATTAGTTTCTTTGAGGGGCCCTATGTTTAAGGACTTATAAACATCATAAGGCATGACATTTACTAATGCACCCAGATATAACATAGCTTTTTCAATTCTTAAATCACTAATTTTACAGGGAATAGTGAACATACCTAGGTCTTGATAGTTAGGTGGTAGATTTTTCTTCTGAAGTATTGCAGACACGTTCTCTCCCAATTATACTTTCTAATCAAATTTCAATTTCCGTTTCGAAGTGCAGAGTTCCTTTAGAAATTTAGCATAATGAGCAATTTGTTTAATGGCATCAAGCGAAGGAATATTTACTTGGACTTTTCAAAAAGTCTCCAATATCTCTTTCTCTTGCTCCTCTTTCTTTGCTTTGGTGAATCGACTAGGAAAAGGGGACGACATAACAAATCTGCAGATTTGAATGTGTCTTTTCTGGCTGGTTAGGTACTTCCTTTCTTGTTTCTTCTTCGATTTCCCTCTTGGAGATTTTTAGAGAAGTCTCCTTCAATTCTTTACCACTCCGCAACATGAAAGCTTTGGCACTTTGCTTGGGATTGATTTCTGTTTGAGCAGGAAATTTTTCAGAAATTTATGCCTCTAACTAATTGATGGATGTTTCCATTTGGCTCAATTAATTTTCAAGATTTTGAATACTAGCTTGAGTATCTTGCTGAAATGTCATGGTGCTACTGTAAATATTTAATTATATCTTCCAAAGAGGACTTACCTTTGAAATCGGGTGCCATTTGTTGATGTTGTCTAGGAACATAAGGTTGCTTATATTGCTGGAAATTTGAAGTAGCTTGTTGTCCTTGGGAGTTCCCATAATGCAAATTTGAATGGTCATGCTAACTCGAATTAAAGATGTTCGAGAATGGGTCATATTTTCTTTGAGTTTGCCCAACAAATCCTCCCACAGCATTGACATGTTCTACACTTTCTTCTTGTAAAACTGGACATGCATCAGTGCAATGTCCCAATATTAAACATATTCCATATTCCATATGCCCTTGCTTCTTTTTTCTTTGTGATCGTGAGTTGCTACACCAAAGATGTAAGATCATGTAATATCTTCTCCAATGCTGACACATTCACCTCATTCACTTATTTTGAACTATGGCTAGAACATACCCCAAATTGTTGTGTATTAGAAGCCATATTCGTTATCAAATCTCTTGTAGCTACCAGTGTTTTGTTAACCAAAGCTCCACCACTTGCAACATCAATCATACTCCTATCTGTAAGCAAAAGACCTTCATAGAAGTATTAAGTCAACAATTGATCCTTTATTTGGTAATAGGAGCAGTTAGCGCAAAGCTTCTTGAATCTTCCCCATATTCATATAGTGTCTCACCTGTGTGTTCTCGGAAGCAACAAATTTCTTTTCTAATATTGGTAGCTCTTGACGTTGGAATATTTTTTTCAAAGAATAATCTCTTCATTTCAGCCTATGTCTGCACAATTTCACCAACGGAGTAATATAACCAATCTTAAGCATCATCTTTAAGAGAAAATGGGCAGGCTCTTAATTTGATTTGCTCCTCAGTCACATTCTTAGGCTTCATACCCATATAAACCACATCAAATTCCTTCAAATGCTTGTAAGGATCTTCTTCTGGTAGACCTTGAAAAATTGGCAATAAATGAATCAACCCTGACTTTAATTCAAAGGTATTGTTGTCCCCCAATTCAAAAAATTGATGCAATGGGGCTATTGAGTGTTCGTAGGGGTAGCTAATTCACGAATGGTGCGATTTGTAGCCATCTTTTCTTTCTTCTGCACTTGTTGTCTCTGTTTTGTCTGCTTCCGTATCTTCTTGGTTGTCTTTTCTATCTTTGAATCGAATAGCAATTGCTTGTCTACTCATGTAAGATATATATACCGTCAAGAATTTCCTAACAATGACACTAAAATTTGGTAATATTGTCACCTGCAACCAAATTAACACCAACTCTAATTATGAAATATATAGTTAGTGAAGAGTTGAGATCATTCCCACGAGGAATCTATTGGTAATTTCACAAGTTAAAACTAAAACAAATTGGGGGGTTGAACTAACGTGATTTTAAGAAATTAAAATTAACAAAAATTAGAAATAAAAAATAATTAGATCTGGAAAATTAATGAACAAACCTTGGTTTTGGGTCACCTATGTTATCAACTAGTATAAATCATCGATATAAAATTAAGTCTATTAACAAATACTCATTGAATGGTGTTCTCTCTTATGATTAAATGAATAGAAACATATATTCTAATCACTCTTATTAACCAACAACTTAGATACGATCTTAAGTTTGATTAATTAATAGCTTTAAGAACTAAAGAATCAGTGAGCAAGAGAATACACAAACGATATGTATTTACTCTAGATAAATATCTTTCTTAGAATTTCCAATCCCTATCGTAAAAGATGGTAATCCTATTTGTCACTTTGGATTAGCAAAATTGAATGTCAAATCCTACTAATCTGGTTGTAAATTAAATAAATCAATTCCTAGTTGCGCACCTTAGAGATCAATCAATTTAATCATGAAAAGTAATACGAAAGGCACTTAATATTAGTCAATGAAATAAACTTTATTCAGAAAATCTCACCCATACTAGATAATGTTGGTTTCCTTCAACCAAGAAGAAGGATTTAATTATTAATAACAGTGAATGAAATTAAACAGAAAAATAGTAGAACATCTGGTCTTCGTATCTGGCCTTTTTCCTAGAAAAATGAAAAACTCTCTAACCCAGAAAAACAAGAACATCAATGATGATAAGATGTCTAGAAGGGCTTTTTGTCCTCCCTTCTTAAAGTTATTTTATCAGATACAGTTCCCCATAAAATCAGGTAGCAGATCCCTACTTAAAGAAAACAACTTGATTCCCAAAATAATTAGAATCCTAAGTTTATCGAATCTGTTTTCAAATAAGACTGCTGATAAACTTTTCCTTTTTACGTGTCCATGCTTAGTCACAAACTTTTCTGCCAGCTAGAAATTCGAATTGCCTTGCTTTTCTTGCATCTTTTTGATTCAAATTCATCTCCCATGTGATGAAAATCACCTACAAGTCCATTAATTTTGAATAAAAATTTCAACACATTAAAGAGATATATATCCAAAGTTAGCACAAAAATAATAACTTATCAAGCAAAGTATTAATTGAAGAACACCACTCGAGACGAAGGAGGAGTAATTGCATTTGAAAAGTAAATGCTCAACCGATTCATTTTCTTAGTTGCATAATGAATAGATATTTGGAGTGTTAAAAAATCTTTAAATCTTATACGTAGTGAAAATTTTACTTTTGGTTGCAAGTCGAAGATTGAAGGCTAATCGAGGATTAGCTTACGTAAACCATATAAGTTTAGAAATTAAAACAAGTTATCTCAATTAAAATGTTATAATTTATATCCTCCAAATATGCAATATAAGGAATTATAAATAAAATACATATATTAAAGTAAGCATTTTAAGAAAGGTTTTAAAAGTTATGAATCTATTGAATGTGAATTTTGA
>JANIHZ010148118.1:0-10453 GCA_027478365.1 Erythroxylum rufum
AACAAGCTCTCTACATCTTTCAAGTTAGAAAGTGATACAGATAGCCTGAGGAGGCTAAGTGTAAAAGAATACTGATTATAAAGAGACCTGAAGAGGCTCAACTGAAAGAATACTTGTAAACATTCGAGAGATAGTGAAATCTCAGAAGGATATCTGAGGATTGGACGTAGCCCACAGTTTGGGGTGAACCAGTATAAAAATTACCGTGTCAAACTCTCTCAACTTTCTCTATTACTTTACTGTGATTTTTGATATCGCTTATGCGCAAGTTTTTTTTTAGAAAAGTTTATAAACGATAGTAATAGCAATTTTGAATCAAACAAATTTTGTATTCAAATCATTAAGTTTTCTTTAAGAAGGGATTAATGAAAAAGTTGACACAATTTAACCCCCCCTTCTTGTGCACTTGACTATCTGTATATTAACGTGTGATTCACTTCAATTGCAAACAAAGCTTCAACTGAAGACAGGTGATGATCAAGAAAAAGGTCAAAATGGACGAGGACGAGGTCGCAGTAGAGGTCGTGGACGTGGAGGTTCACGCCGACATGGACGAGGAGGATATAACAAAAATCAAGATATTGGTCAGCACACTAACACGAGGTCGAGGTCGAGGTCGTAGGAATTACTTAAGGTTGAATGGGAGACAAAATGATGATCGAAGGTATGACAAAAGCCAAATTGAATGTTTCAATTGTCATAAGTTTGGTCTTTATGCTTAGGAATGCAGAAATAAAATTGAAGAGAATGTTAATTATATTGAGGAGGAGATAAAAAATGAGGACACGCAACTTCTTGCATGCAAATCTGACGAGAGCAACGAAAGCAATTTTTGGTATCTTGACAGCGGCGCGAGTAGTCACATGTGCGGGCGCAAATCCTTTTTCATGGGGCTTGATGAATCGATAAGCGATAATATTACTTTCGGAGATGCAACAAAAATTTCAATGAAGGGGAAAGGTAATATTATGATCCTCTTAAAGAATGAGAAACATGAATTTATTTCCAATGTTTACTATGTGCCTGGCATGAAGAATAATATTTTGAGTCTGGGGTAGCTTATGGAGAAAGGCTATAATATTTTCATGAATAATTATAGTCTTTCACTCAGAGATCAAGATGAAAATTTAATTGCTAAAGTACCAATGACGAAAAATAGAATGTTTGTATTGAATATTCAAATTGATATTGCAAAGTGCTTGAAAGCATGTGTGAAAGACTCATCATGGACATGGCATTTAAGACTTGGGCATTTGAATTTTGGTGGCTTGAGATTGCTAGCAAAGGAGAATATGGTGAAAGGATTGCCTTACATTCATCACCCAAACCAATTCTGTGAAGGATGTATTTTTGGCAAGCAATCTAGAAAAAGCTTTCCAAAAGAATCTTATTCAAGAGCAAAGGAGCCTCTGGAGCTTGTGCATACAGATCTTTATGAGCCAATCACACCAAGTTCTTTCTGTAAGAATAACTTTTTATGTTATTCATTGATGATTTTAGCCAAAAAACATGGGTTTATTTTGTGAAACAAAAATCTGAGGTGTTCGGAGTGTTTAAAAGATTCAAAATTTTCGTCGAAAAGGTGAGTGGGTATTCCATAAAAGCTTTGAGATCAGACCGGGGAGGAGAATTTACTTCAAGGGAGTTCAAAAGATTTTGTGATGAAAATGGAATCCGAAGGCCCCTTACAGTTCCATTCACACCATAACAAAATGGTGTTGCTGAGAGAAAGAATCGATCATTCTTAAACATGGCACAAAGCATGCTGAAAAGTAAGCAAATGCCGAGGGAATTTTGGGTCGAAGCAATAAATTGTGCTGTGTATCTTTCTAATAGTAGCTCTACCAGAATTTTGCATAATATGACTCCTCAATAAGCTTGAAATGGATGGAAACCAAGTGTTGCTCAATTGAAAATCTTTGGGAGTATTGCTTATGTTCATGTCCCGGATCAAAGATGGATGAAGTTGGATGACAAAAGTGAAAAGTTTGTGCTCATACGCTACGATTCAAGTTCGAAAGGATACAAGCTCTATAATCCCAAAAATGGAAAACTTGTTGTGAGCAGAGATGTTATTTTTTATGAGGAAGTTATGTGGGATTGGAATACACAAAAAGAAGATTATGCTTTCTTTCCATTTGTTGAAAAACGCATGGGAGAAATATTGAAGCAGATCAAGAACATGTGATGCCTACATCTCCTCATCAAAGTGAATCATCTACATCATCAGAACAAAATCCTATTGGGCCTCGTGGCTTGAGGAATTTGGGGGAATTGTATGATAAAGCTGAAGTGATAAATAATCTCACCTTATTTTGTCTTTTTGCAGATAGTGAACTATTTGATTTTGCAGAAGCTAGTCAAGACAAAAGGTGGGTAAGGGCAATGGATGAAGAAATTCAAGCCATTAACAAAAACAATACTTGGGAACTCGCTGCTCTTCCCAAAGGACAGAAAGCAATCGGAGTCAAATGGGTTTTTAAGACCAAAAGAAATGCTAACGGCGATGTGGAGAGGCATAAAGCTCGACTTGTGGCTAAAGGCTACAGCCAACGCCAAGGTGTTGATTACGATGAAGTTTTTGCTCCCGTAGCTCGTTTGGAGACCATCAGATTAATTATCTCATTGGCTGCTCAACATGGATGGAGAATTTTCCAGATGGATGTCAAGTCTGCATTCTTGAACGGGTATTTGGAGGAAGAAGTTTACTTGGAACAACCTCCTGGCTACATTGTAAAAGGTCAAGAAAACAAGGTTTTGAAATTGAATAAGGCGTTATACGGATTAAAGCAGGCTCCGAGAGCGTGGAATAGCCGAATTGACAACTATTTCCAGAAAAATGGGTTTGTGAAATGCCCATATGAACATGCCCTTTACTTCAAAACAAACAAAAATGGTGATGTATTACTTGTTTGTTTGTATGTGGATGATTTGATTTTCACAGGAAATAATCCAAGCATGTTCGATGAGTTCAAAAAAGCGATGATTGGAGAATTTGAGATGACAGACATTGGAATGATGACATATTATCTTGGAATTGAGGTGAAACAAATGAAGCAAGGGATCTTTATTTCTCAACAAAGATATGCCAAGGAAGTCTTAAAGAAGTTCAAAATGAGTGATTCCAAATCTGTAGCAACTCCGGTGGAAACAGGGATCAAGTTGTCAAGACATGACGAGGGTGAATCTATTGATCCAACATATTTTAAAAGTTTGATTGGCAGTTTGAGATATTTAACTTGTACAAGACCAGATATATTGTTTGGAGTTGGTTTAGTGAGTCGTTTCATGGAAACTCCAAGTGCTACACATTTGAAGGCAGCAAAAAGAATTCTTCGCTATCTTAAAGGTACGCTTGACTATGGGTTGTTTTATTCATTCTCTGACTGTTTTAAACTTGAAGGATATTGTGATAGTGATTGGGCTGGAGATATAGACGATCGTAAAAGCACTACAGGATTTGTATTCTTTATGGGTGATACTGCTTTTACATGGAGTTCAAGAAAACAACCCATAGTGACTCTCTCAACCTGTGAGGCTGAATATGTCGCTGCTACTTCCTCTGTCTGTCATGCTATATGGTTGAGAAATTTGCTTAATGAAATTGGAGTTGTGCAAAATGAAGCAACAGAGATTAATATGGACAACAAGTCTGCTATTGCTTTATCAAAAAATCCAGTTTTTCATGATCGTAGCAAGCACATCGATACAAGGTTTCACTTTATCAGAGACTGTATTTCAAGAAAGGAGATTTGTGTGAAGTATGTGAAGACCGAAGATCAAGTGGCAGATATCTTTACCAAGGCTCTCAAGATTGATGTTTTCAAAAGGCTGAGACTGCTGCTTGGAGTATGTCCAGAATCATGTTTAAGGGAGGATGTTGGAAGTTAAACATAATTCATAAATGGTTCATGAGTTAGGAATATGAATGGTTCATGGAGTTACGGATATGAAAAGTTCATGAAGATGAATAGTTGTATAATTTATGAGTATTTTAATTAATTACTTGTAACTGTTTTGTTGCATTGATATGAGATGTGTATATAAAAAGAGATGAAGTGATGAGTGTGAAGTAGAAGAACGAAAAAGTGAGTTTGAAAAACAGAGGAAAATAGTGTTGCGGTACGAGAGTTTTTGTGAGGGTATTTGTACTATTTTTTTCCAGCAAATAAGATTTATTTTTTCGTCCGTACATATTCCTTGTTTGTGTTAGATTTGAGTGTTTCTAAACACAGTGATTGTCAACAATGGTTTCTTTCCCAGGCGTGGCCAACGAAGTAGAATAGCGTCACCGTCATCCTCCATGGTTGTTGCGTTCGCCTGCGTTCCGACGGATCGCCACGTTGCTGCCTCCGCTGACTGTTGCTTCTGCCGGAACCTGCCTCCTATGGCGTCTATCTCTCTTCGGTTGATGGAGATAAAGGAGGTGGCAGAAAAGGAAAAAAGATATTAGGGTTTTCAGTCAGATTATGGGCTGGTTTCTGAATGGGACTGGATCCATTTCAGTGGGCCAACAAAGACAAGACTATGGGGCATCTCTTGAATTTGAGTATAGGCTATATAATTAAAAAAACAAAATAAATGGGCTAAGAAAACAGATGGACCAAGTCTTAAAATGCTTGGGCTGTTATTTTGGGTTCTAGGCCAGTAAAAATAGCGGAATCTTATAATATATTGAGCTGAAAAATAAAATAGCATATGAACTAATTTGGACTTAAAACTAATTTGTTTTATTACGTAATATGTTTAAGTGAATTTAGAAGTGAGTTTCTAAATTCATATACTTTATGCCCATGAATTTAATAATAAGTTTATAAACAATTTATCAATTATAAAATTGATTAACTCCATTTTAATTAGAATAAGTTTATGCTTGATTTAAGTCATAATAAAATACACACACACATAAAATAAGCTTATTAGTTCAACAATAATAAGAATTAGAAATAAGTTCCTAATTCAATTAACATTAAAAATATTGAATACGAATAGAAATGAGTTTTTAATTGAATCAAAATTCTTTAGATGTTAAATTAAATTAGAAATATGTTTCCAAGTAAATAAATTTAATTAATTAGAGTTGTGAGCTATATTCTAAGAGCAAGACTCCTTGTTGTGTTAGTAAAATAATTCATTTATGTATATGCATTTGTATATAATCCTTTGATGCCTGAAAATTTGTTTTCTAAGAGAATGTCAATATTTAAAGGATGCCCAGATTTCTCAATACTGCAAAAGTAAATTAATATAATTAATTAGAGTTGTGAGCTATACTCTAAAAGCAAGGCTCCTTGTTGTGTTAAGTAAAATAATTCATTTATGTATAGGTATTTGTATATAAGCCTCTGATGCCTGAAAATTTGTTTTTAAAGAGAATGTCAATTATTTAGAGGATGCCCAGATTTTTCCATACTGTAACATTGATGAGACGTGTCATGTTAGTGTAGTTATTCAATATGCACATGATACATGGAGAAGACCTAACACAACACGTGATTATAGGTAGAAAGAAAATCTACCTCTGGATTTATTTCCTTTTCCTTATTTAACAATAGAGTAATATTATGAAAAATTAAGAAATAATTTTGCATTACATTGTCTATGATGGAAGCTGAATTTGTAGCGTTTTCAATAGCAGTACAAAAAGCTGCTTGACTTCCACGCTTCTTGGTTCATCTAGGAGTTATTAGAAGCGAAACTTATCCATGACTATCAATTATAATAGTTAAGTAACAATTAGTTTTACAAAAGATCCCAAATTTCATTGTAAAACCAAGCATACAAACACCAAATACAATGACGTGAAATATATAATTGCATAAGGAGAAGTGAAAATAAAATATATATCTACACAAGATATGGTGGTAGATCCGATGATAAAGCCAGTTTCTTGATATTTGTATATTGGGCATATGAAATCACTAGGCTTATGTAGATATTAAAATGTAATAAGAAACATTTCACTTTGTATGTTCATTTATTGTAATGTCATATTTAAATGAGATTGTCTGATGGATATCATACATTGTAAAATACTTGATTCATAAATATATTTGTTTATTTTGCATAAATATATTTATGGATATGAATCAATAGCATGTAAAATAGATCAGAGATTGACTTTCTCATATAGGAAATTGCCTTTGTTGATTTGTGGTCACTTGAGATGAGGCATGTTTAAAGTTTATTATCTTGGTGATAATTGAAAGAGAGAAACTTAAACCATAATTGCCACCTAAAATTATAAGGAAGTAGGCACAAAGTGATTAGATGATCACTATATCTGTCTTAATTTGCTAGATGCAAGTTTTGAAAAATTCCTTTTAGAGTAGACAACTAAACTCAAGTTAAACATTCAATATATTTGAACTAACATCTGTACATATTTTTGTAAATGAAAGATCATAAAACAAAGTAAATATAAGTCAATACCATACCACATGACTCAAATCATATATGAAAATATGAAAATAAAAGGATTAATGTAAGTTATCAGATTTCAGCTTACATTACGTGATACCCTTGAAGTTAAGGTGCCTATTAAATACCCTTAGGACTTTTGATGTTAAGGTACATCATTAAATTCAATAAGCCACTAACTATGAGTAAGAGAATTGAATACATTTATGACATGATATAAATGTGATCAAAGGAGATTGAAATGTCAAAGGTAACCTAGGGTATAACATATACAATCTACTCAAGGATCGATTCAATAATTGAGATGTCATATATTTTTAATAGATATGTGACTATGAGCTCTCATGGTATGCTAGTTGCACTGGTTATTAAATAAGTATGAGAAATAGCAGAATGTTGATCATCTAAACCCATCATATATAAGTGGGAGATGATGACTATTAAACACACCTAATTGTTTAAGATACAACATTTAATATTAAACGTTAAAGAACATTTAAAGTTCAAACGTAATACAAAAATAATTTAAACTTCATAAAGATAAGAACAAGAATGTAATACATAGTTTAGACAAAATAAAATTGGTCAATGCTTATATGTTCTCTTCATAGAGGTGGACACTATAAACTCATGCCAGTAAGTGATAAGTTTCAACATGCATATGTTTTTTAAAGATCCTATTGTTTATCTATATTTTATCTATGTGTAAGATAATATTTCTTACATATACTTCATAATTAGCTATCTAAAATAAGGTAGAGTCTGATTTTCATTTCAGCTTCCTTTCTTTACACTTATTCTTTGAGTGAACAAGTGTAAGAAAATCATTTGATGTAGCAGAGACTAAGATTAAGCCTTATTGTTAAAAGCTCAATATTCCTTACTTAGATTGATTATATCAAGTCTCTTGATTTGATATAATACGTTACTTCTAATGGATTTTCAATATATATATATTGTCGCCATTTTTTTATAAATGACTCTCGTAATTAGTAGTGACAAAATATATCACTGCTATTCGCTAGCAATTTTCATTATTACTCAGAAGTTCTCATCGATTATAAAAATTATAGGGTGATATAATAGTTTAAGAATCTTATAAATTTCTAAAGACTGCATTTCAATTTATATGTCTCTATATATTTATATATGTTGCCTCACAAATTCACTTGATTTTGAACTTCCCTACTTAATTTGAAAAGAAAATGAAATAGGATTTTTTTTCAAAATAGAAATTTCTTATTTTGTTTGACCATATAAAATAATGTCCCATAAATATACTTACATTTTATCTAACTCCAATTTCCCCATTTTAAAAAGCTACATATTGAATTTAACGGGGGACGATTGCTTGGGAGATAAATTGCTCTAACCTCTTTCTAATTTACTATTTTACCCTTTCAAAATTTCCTAAAGCTTTTTGATTTTTTAATTGTTAGAAGCAAGAGATTTTCCTACCTCGAGTTTAGTTAGATTCCTTTATCATTCATCAGAATTCTCCTTCATTGTTGTCTCTAAGCATTTCGTCTGACACCTCTCTTCCATTATGTTCTCTCATTTTCTCTGTTTTCTATGGATCCAATGTCTTTTGTAGAGCATGTGGTTGTGAAAAACACTGCTTCTCCCCATGAGCCTCCTCTTTTAGCTACTAAGAGGATGTGGAGTCAAGAAGTTAGGGATTCCTCAATGTTTGACAAGCCAAGATACTTACAAACTTTTATTGCGCCCTCTTCCTCTAATGGTCCCTAAATTGTCTCCCCCAATTGAAGTACTTTAATAAGGAACAACAAAGTAGACAAACACTTTGGTGGATTTTTTTTTTTACATATAAAAGGATGGCTTTCCCTGTAGTTCATCATTGAGCTATGAACAAATGGTCAAAATCATGTTTAGAGAGTATTTTGTTAAATGAAGATGACTTATATCTTAAATTTTATAGACTTAAGTAGTATGTAATGGATTTTAAAATCAGGAACATGCTTAATGAACATAAATTTTAATCATATACCTTTTTGGATTAGATTTCATGGCTTGTCCCTTAAATGTTAGATAACTGAGGGGTTGAGTCACTTGGCTAGTGTAATTAAAAGACTCCTCTAGTTGGATGAAATGGTAGGCATTGTGGTTGGGTTGGCTATGTTAGGCCTAGGCCCAGGACCACGCGTCAGGCCCAGGCCCAGGACCACACGTCCACAGCCCATTCGCAGGTGGTAACCTCCTATGCATACCTAAAGATCATACGTAAAGACTTAAACCTAGCAACTATTCCATATATAAGGTACTACCTTGCCATGATACAGGTACAATATTGAAACCCAGCTTTTCTCTATTCTTGGCGATCACAACCCTTACCTAAAGGATGACTTAAGCATCGGAGGGGCCTGCCGACAATCAACCCTCGGTGTGCCTTTTGTTGTTTTGCAGGTATTTCAGAAACAATATCTATCGATTTCATGGATCCAAGTAGTAACATCCAGCCTCAATAGAATCTGGCTGAACTAGATGGCGCCCACCGTGGGACCCCACATCAGGGCACCATGTCTAGAACCACACAAATACGTCAGGCGGCAGCGGCCAATCCTGATGTAGCCACCGTCACAGCGCTAGCGCTGCAACGCATAGGCTTGCGTTTACCTCCTCCCCTTCCATCGACACTGCCTCAACCTGTCACCCAAAACCCTAGTGCAGATGAGCTACCACAGAATAACCATACACAATCTTCACACCCAGATGATCAGCCACAACCTCAAAACTGGGATCAAGAAGCGCAGAGCGCAGCCCTGGAGGATAACGTCGGAACCACTTCGCATCCTGCACCACAACAAGTCTCCCTCACCCGACAACAAATAGAAGAAGCGGTCGATCTATTGGTTCGCCAAATCCTACAGTCTCAACCAGACCTGCACTGAATCCCCGCTCGGCAGGCTGGGCAAATCTCCGCTCGAGAGATTGAGGTGATGACCGATAGGCACTCTGCCGAAGTTCTAGAAAAAATCGTGCAAGATCGAATCAATCTGGCCACAAATTCTCGTCCGGACCAACCATCAATACAATATAGCTCTCCTTTCATCCCGGCGATCCTGGATAGTCTCCCTACGGTCAGAACCAAAATACCGACGCCTGAAAAATATACTGGAAAGACCGATCCCCTAGATTATCTGCAACACTTCCAGTCGATGATGAACCTATATTGCGTCCCTGATGCAATTCAATGTAAGGCGTTCTGTACTGCCTTTCAAGAAGGAGCTCGGTGATGGTTCAATAGTCTACCCCTAAGTTGTATAACTTGCTTTGAGGATTTTAAGATGCTATTCCTCAACCAATTTGTTACAAGTAAGCGGCCACAAAAGACTGCTTTGGAGGTGATGCAGTTGACTCAAGGAAGGAACGAGAGTTTACGGGAGTTCATCACCCGGTTTAACAACGAAGCTATTGAAGTCCCTGATCTTACCTGTTCGTCCATGTTGGCGGCACTTATGAGCAATACAAGGGATAAAGAATTTAAGAAGTCATTGGCCCTCGATCAGTCCAAGTCTATTAAAGAGATAAGAAATCGGGCGGACAAGTATATCCAACTCGAAGAAGTGTTGAAAAACACAAAACGTAGAGCAGACGACCGTGGGCCGAGCGGCAGAGCAGATGATTCGCAAAAGCGACAGAGGGACCAGTCAAGCTGGAGAAAGTCGATCGATCGACAGGGACTAAGACAAGAATCCTTCACCCCGCTCAACAGGCGATATGCGGAAGTATTGGCAGCCATGAGAGAAGATGGGAAACCCCTCCGAGAACCCGATAGGATGGCGACTCCCTCAAAGAAGAGGAACCCTGAATTATATTGCCAATTCCATAGAGATATCGGCCATGACACGGAAGATTGCCGGGACTTGATGTTGGGACCCGTTTTCGAATCCCAACCTCGTATTCGAAATCGATAAACCACAAGAGGCAAAGAGAGTAAAATCCGAAAGAACGAATCACACAAAAGTCACGAAATCTTGCGGAAGCCAAAGAAATCGAATAACAAATCGAATTC
>JANIHZ010148191.1:0-10448 GCA_027478365.1 Erythroxylum rufum
ATAAAAATAAAAATAATAATATCACCAAACTACTAAAAAGAATAAAAATAATGAAGAAAACGTGAATAATCCAATAACTTGTTAAATAATAAGAAAATACTAAAGAAAATAATGATAAAATTAAAGGTAATAATAAACTCAGTAAAACGACAAAAGTAGAAGAATAATAATAACGACGACGACGACGACGACGACGACGACGACGATAACAATAATAATAATAATAATAAAAGTGAAAATCTTGATACTAAAGATGATGAAATTAGTAAATCAATAGAAGATAACTAATAACTTTAGAGATACTAATGCTGATATGATAGATAGAATAATACTAATAATAGTACTAGTACTCGAAAAAAAGGTTAATGATTTAGCAGTAGAGAACAATTAATCCAGGTATGAAAGACCTAAACGTATATAGGAAGGGCATGCAGAAAAATAATCTGAAGAGTCAATGCCCAAGCAAGTACCTTGGACTAATAGGAAAATGAAAAAACAACAAACCACGCGTGAAATAACTCTGTCTCCTAGAAAGCCTCAACCGTAGATTCTGCTTTAGAAGGCTTTTACAAAAAGTTGAAGAGTCACGTTAAAAGGAAAATAAAAAGCTAAGGGATTGTCTTGTATAAATAGCAGTGTAAGTTTCTAAAGAGGGCGACCAATGAGTCCAGATCCTCTGTCCAATATTATGGTGTCTTATTGTGTCCAATAAATCTCAGCTATTCATTTATGTGGGGCTCGTATGGGACCCATGTGGGTCCCGCAAAATAAATGGCTGAGATTCTATGAGACAGAATAAGACAGAGTAAAACTGGACAGAGGATCTGGTGTGGGCGACCAATGGTACTCAAAAGGAACGGTAGACCGCCTCTCTCTCTCTCTCTCTCTCTGTGTCAGGCAGCTCAAAGAGGGTATATGTCAGACACTATACGTTAATGAAAGACGTTTGGCCAGAAAGAGCAAAGTTATGCCCAACGTTCCTGCTCCATCAAAAATGGTAAAAAAGAAGGAGCAGGACTCTAGAGACCAAAAAAAGAAACTGGAAGAGATCTGGTCAGTTAAGGAACACTGAAGAAGACCGCCAAAACTACACCTACGCTGGAAAACCCAAGAGCTTCATCCTCCTTAACAACTGATGATCATCCACCAGCACATAACACAACTCTCAATTATAGAAATTATCACCCATTACCCATACAAACTTACGGGCGTAACTCAAGGGATAAGGCGTAAAAAAGAAACAGCTTACAGACCCAAATAAATAGCTTAAGAAGCACAAAGTGAAAAATGCGCACCTGGGAACTGGTTGAGACGTTGTTCTCGTGCCCTGCATATATTACCAAAATAATAAAACTAGCTAGTACCATCACCGAATGGAGGATCTTCGGGAATATGTTGTCAACATAATAGATTGTATACCTTTTCTTCAGCACTTGATCTTTTCATATATTGATGAGATGCTTTCGGTTGTTTTATCCCGCTCCAACATCCCTGAGAAAATCTAAAGACATGCAAGAGAAACATTGAAATAATCCAGGAATTTTACCAGTCGAAGGTTTAGGAAGCTCTTCCCTGCACACCACTGTCTTTAGGACTACACGAGTAAACTTGGAAGCTCTTCCATGAACACCCCTATGCTCGCTTGCTCTCTCTCCGTCTGTCACTCCTAAAACTTATTTCTGGACTTACCATCATGAGGAACATGATGGATCCAACCTGAACTGAATAAAAATGGCCTTTTAGCCTCATCAGAAACCTAAAACACAACGTTCACGCGTCATTTGGTCTTCCATTGCGTGAATTTTGCAACATTTAAACCCTTTTGTAACCTTCAAGGCAATCCACCTCCGACTGCGCCACCGCCACCCAAACCTCCTCCTGCACCCCACCCAACTCCGGCACCAATCCCTCCTCCAGCTCCACCACCTATACTCCCACCAACCCCACCTCCGACTCCTCCACCTATACCACCACCAATCCCTCCCCCAGCTCCAGCACCTCCACCAATCCCTCCTCCAGCACCTATACCTCCGCCAATCCCTCCTCCAGCACCAATACCTCCTCCAATCCCTCCTCCAGCACCTATGCCTCCGCCAATGCCTCCTCCAGCACCGGCACCACCACCAACACCAATGCCAGCACCTCCACCCCCACCAAAACCAATGCCAGCACCACCACCACCGCCACCAACACCAATGCCACCACCGCCACCACCGCCAAAACCAGTGCCAGCACCACCGCCACCGCCACCTCCCCCTCCAAGCCCTCCAAATCCACCACCGCCAATGCCTGCTCCGACTCCTCCTCCGGCACCACCACCAAAGCCAGCACCAGCACCAGCTCCTCCTCCAAATCCCCCACCAGCGCCTCCTCCCAACGCTCCTCCAATTCCAGGACCTATGCCACCACCGATCAAATTCTTCTGCTCATAATGAATCAAATGCTTTTCATCTTCATGGAAAGCAGCCCTTTGATCATTCAGAAGTTTCCTCGCATTCGTGTTGCATGCTACTAGTAGGACACTCAAGAAACAAAGAACAATCAACTTAAAAGCAGTCATATTTTCTCAACTTTTTGAGCTAAAATGACTTATGAAGAGTAATGAGGTCCAAGCAGCAATATATAGGCAAAACTCTTGCATGGGACTTGACACTTTCGTGGGGCCTCTCAAAACACGGTGGAGTACTCAACCATGCAACTAAGCGGCAATGGTCCCCTTCATTCTGTTTAAGGAATAATATAAACACAGACAACCTTAAAATTTAGGAGTATAAAAGATGTGAAAAGCTGTAAGGATGGAGAGAGCTAGCTATAGAAGGAGTATATGTACGGTTGAGGGGTCTTAAATGTGGCCTCTATTGGTATCATTGTAAAAGCGCGTTAATAAAAGTTATAAATGCCTCCCAACCGTCTCCGCTTAAACTAAACCCTGTTTAAACCCCTTGAGCATTCCAAGTATATATATATACATATTCGCATGCGTACTCTATTTAATTTCCTTGAATCCTGTTCCTTCTTTTTCATGTATTTAAGAATGCATGTTTACTATTTGGGATCCTCTGAACACAAGGTCTGGTTACATATATATATATATATATTTGCATGCGTACTCTATTTAATTTCCTTGAATCCTGTTCCTTCCTTTTCATATATTTAAGAATGCATGTTTACTATTTGGGATCCTCTGAACATGAGGTCTGGTTCGATAAGAAATAAACATGTTTTATTTCGCGATTCTTTGAAGTAACCTTCAACCCTCACAGGTTTGAAAGTTTTGTTATTGAGACTGCATGATCTCTGACGAATTGAGATGTAGTCAATCATTATATAGCATTGATACATTCAGTATCAACAAAAGGGATATTGGTAATTTGCCCTTGTTTTGATGTACACTTCAACACTACTAGATTTGCTCTATCAAGAGCAAATGTATTGCCTTAACATTTAATTATTAACTACCACTTAAGTGATAAAGATTGTAATATCACATAATTTTTTATCATTAATCTTTTTACTGTTTAGACAATTTCAAGAGATGGAATTTGGTGTGGAGAAATTATAAATTTAAGTTCTTAAATCATATTGTTTAATTTTAGTAGAAAAGATCATTGATTATTATAAATAAATTAGTCTACATTTAAGAAAAAAATGTGATTTTTCATATTCTAGTATAAATGGTCCAACATTATGTAGTTAATGGGTATGAATGTCTTATTTTTGTGGTAACTCACAACGTGCTTAATGGAAGCACATTGATATATGTTTTTCTTACAGACTTTTGAGATCCCTAAGCTTTTTTCCTCTTTTGAAAAAATACACCATCTAATTGGTAAATGAGAGCTTAGAATAATTCTAAAACACAAACCCTCCAAGCAAAAACATCAATGACTAGAGGTATTTGATTTTCTTCCGTCAACTGAATTGAAGCTTATATTCTTTTTTTCTTACAATAAAGCTTATATTCTTATTTATTATGCATTTAACTTATATTTGTATAAACATTCAACATGAAGCAGATTATCACTATATCTATAAAACAACCAGAAGGATTCTTCTTTAGTAATTGTGGGAATTTGATTTGCAATCTTGAAAGATCTATATATGGATTGAAACAAACATCCCGCTAGTGGTATTTGAAATTCCATGATATTATCTCATCATTCGGTTTGAATAAAATATCATAGATCAATATATATACCAAAAGGCTAGTGGAAGTAAAAAAAATCTTGTATTATATATGGATGACATATTACTTGCAACCAATGATAGGGGTACGTTATATAACATCAAACAATTTGTCTTTAAGAATTTTGAAATGAAAGATATGAGTTATGCATCTTATGTCATTAGCATTAAGATCCATTGAGATAGATTCTGTGATATTTTGGGTTTGTCTCAAGAAACCTATATTAACAAAGTTTTAGAGAGATTTCAAATAAAAGATTGTTCACTAAGTGTAGCTCCCATTATGAAAGCCTACAGGTTCAATTTGGACCAATGCCTAAAAAAATTATTTTGAAAGGGGATAAATGAAAAACATTTTATATGCTTCTGCAGTCAAAAGCCTAATGTATGCTCAAGTTTGTACAAGACCTAACATTACATTTGTTGTCGGAATGTTAGGCTAATATCAGAGTGACTCAATATTATATCATTAGGGAGCTGCAAAGAAAGTATTGAGGTACCTTCAAGGGATCAAAGATTACATGCTTATGTACAGATGAACTGATAATTTAGAAGTAATAGGTACTCAAATTCAGATTTGATGGGTGTGTTGATTCTCAGAAATCAACATCAAGTTATATCTTTATGTTTACCCATGGAGTCATTTCTTAGAGGAAAGCTAAGCAGTCTTTGACTGCTACTTCCACTATAGAGGCTGAATTTGTTTCTTGTTTTGAGGCTATATCACATGGTGTATGGATAAAGAGTTTCATAAATGGGCTTAGACTCATGGATTCTATTTCTAAGCTATTAAGGATATATTGTGACAATTTAGTTACTATTTTTTTGGCTAAAAACAACAAGAGTGGTAGTTAGAGTAAACACATCAACATTAAGTTTTTTCTATAAAAAAATGTGTTAAGGAAAAGAAAATGGTCATTGAACACGTTAGCATTGAATTGATAATTGATTGTTTAATAAAAGGCATGCTACCAATGAAGTTCAAAGATCATGTTGTTAGAATGAGATTGAGTTCCATTGTATAGTTTTCATTGTATGGACAATGTTATTTTTTGAAATTATGGACAATGTTATTTTCGTAAAACTCTTATAATATTTTCTCATATTATGGTACGCATTATTGAAGTTAAAGAAAATTAATTATTTTGGACTTGGAATACACGTAAGGTTTATTCATTAAGTAATGTTACCACATTTGGATTGATAAATAATAATATATTGTAATACATGGAAAATAATACTCAACTATTAGAAGACCTATGGCCATGATTCATAAATTATATTTAGATCGGATTAGCATTTGATACCAAGTTAAACTTATGGACAACCAAGTGGAGAATATGAGTATTTTTCATATTCTAGTATTAAATAGTCCAACATTATGTAGTTAATAGGTATGAATGTGCTGTTTTTGTGGTAACTAATAATGTGCTTGATGGGAGCACATTGATATATGTTTTTCTTGTAGACTTTTAGTGTCCCTAAGCTTCTTTTCTCATATGAAAAAAATACATCATCAAATTGGAAACTGAGAGCTTAGAAGAATTCTAAAACACAAACTCTCCAAGCAAAAGCATCAATGGTTTATTTTGTTTTTTCCGCATTTAGTTTATATGCTATTCAAACGTATATTATTGTGACTATATGTTGAATTGGCTAACAAAAAATTATTCATCCATTGTATTTGTTTATGAAAAAGTTATATTTCTCTGTCTAATAAACTTTACTTCCTAAATAAATTTTATGCTGAACCAAACAATTATATGAACATTTATATTTTCCAAAAATCTTGTTGGTAAAAAATAATATTCTCATATTTTTAATATCATTTAGAAGTTTCATTATTTACTATTACCATATAAGATGGTATTCAGTTGTGAAATCTTACTTTATTTAAAGTTTGTGAATTATTGTGATCAAATTAAAAAGAACCCAGAAAAAAGCAAAAGGAATAATTGCTTGATGTTATCCATGAAAATGGTTGTCAAAACTGACAATAAATTAGAAGACACAGGTAACAGACATGCACAAGAAATGACAAGTTGATTAAGTGCTATATAATGTACACACACCATTGTGAAGCATTGACTTTATAACACCAAGTCACACACGGTTTAGCAAGTTATCCTGTAGTTAGACTTCAAAACTTTACCATAAACATATAGCCATGCATGGTTCTAAACATAATCATTGCAGCATCTCCATGTGACTCCAAAGGATATTGGAACATGATCCATGGTCATGACTGTACTTTTCCCACGTTATATTGAACTTCATGCAATTAAATTGTTACTAAAAATGGTTGTACGTTGTTCTTTGAGGATAGTGATGATGTTTTTACGGTTGGTAGACATGCTACTTGTTTATGTATATGGGTTGCTAGTTTCATCTACTATGTTTCATCCCTAAGGACGACAAGTAAGGCAAATGAGGATCCTGTTACAGATGATATCTGTTATGACGATGATTAGGGGAGGTAGAGGCCAAGCAAGCATTAAAAAAGGATCACAGTACTTATCAAGACCACAATTCTCATTTATTCTTTGCTGCTAGCTGCTATTGGTAGTTGAAAATGGGGAAGGATAGTGCACTAGAAAACTAATGGTTTCCTCAAAACATAAGGGAAATGCATAGAATCTTGATCAAAAATCAATCTCAACAAAGAATAAGGCCAAAAGAAAATGAACTGTTTCATTCCTTTTCCTACAAAATCCAAACAAAAATGAGGCATGCAAGATAATGTACACTTAATGCAAGATTGCATTATAAAATCAGAAGAGAAAGATTGAACAGAACAACAAATTACACGATCATCCAGTTTCTACCTCTGACTGCTTCCTTGATAAGTGATGACGATGTAATCTTCGCACTTCTATGATAGCTTCCACAAATCAGTTTTATTATTGGAGAGTTTCGCCTCAGTTATTAAAAAACCCAAACCAACCTGAAATTTTTGGGACCTCTCACATCATTATCACCGAAGACTACAGAAGGTTTGTTGGTCTGGAATGTGTAGCTGATGTGTTAAAATAAGAATTCCCCACTAATACTAGAAAAGCAAGGAAACAATATCAGAATTACCATTTACGGATTTTACACATTGCCTAATTTACTTGCCCAAACAACATAGAAAAATTGCGCAAAGGAAACTGAGAAGAAAAGTGATGAGATGATTAACATGTCAGTGGATAATGCAAAATATCTTTGCTGCACTTCCACCACCGTTTTTTATTAGTCATGTTTTTTTAGTTTAATAAGTCAATAGTTGTTATTTATTTTCCTATTATCTTGTTAACGTGATTTGTTAATTTCCTTATAATTTGGGATTAGTTGAGATTGTACTTGTATTTAAAGAGTTTCAGATGAATAAAGTTAGTGTCTTCAAATCTCCACATTTTGTGCCTTCCACTTGCTTGTTATATTGTCTCTATAGACTTCTCTGCTTTTGCTCTTCTTTAACTTTTGTTTTTGTTTAACATCTACTCAAATTTAAGATCTGGTATCAGAGCAAGGTTAAATCCAGATGGCCAATAACACTGCAGGAGTCAATCTCTCACAACCATCAGTGCCAATTCTTTAAGGTCACAACTATGACATATGGAGCATCAAGATGAAAACTTTGTTTCTTTCTCAAGAATTATTGGATTTACTAGAAAGTGGCTACGATGAAAGTGCATCAGCTGAAATTCTTAGAGAGATGCAAAAGAAAGATGCCAAAGCCCTTTTCTTCATTCAACAAGCTGTAGATGATGCCATTTTTCCTCGAATTTCAGCAGTAACAAGAGCAAAAGAAGCATGAGAGATATTCCAGAATAGTTATCAAGGCACAGAGAGGGTGCTTACAGTCAAACTTCAGATGCTTCGTAGGATATTTGATTGCTTCTTTATGAAAGATGGTGAATCCACGCACGAGTATTTCAACAAAGTCATGGAAGTTGTGAATCAGATGAGAAAGTACGGTGAGCAGTTGTCCGATCAAAAGGTTGTTGAGAAAATTTTGAGGAGCTTGCCTTGAAAATATGAGTCTGCTATGGCTGCCATTGAAGAATCAAAGTACTTAAGAGTCCTATCTATTGATGAATTGTTGGGATCTTTGCAATCTCATAAAGACAAACATAATAGTTATGAAGAAGGAACTGTAGAGAAGGCCTTTCACACCAAACTACAGTTGTCCAAAGATGGTGAATGTAGCAACAGTGGTCAAAGCAGTCAAGGTGGGTATTCTTCTTGTGGAAGAAGAGGTGGAAGAGGCCATAGAGTAGGTGGAAGAGCAGGTGGACGAGTTGGTGATCAGAACCAAAGTCATACTACAGCCAATGAGAAAGGTGAAACTCATACTCACAAATTTACATGTTATAATTGCGGGAAGCGTGGTCATATGGCAAAGTTTTGCTGGCAGAAGGGAAACCAGGCAAGTTTAGTTGAGCAAGAAGATAAAGATGAATGTAAAAGCTTATTTCTTGCTTGCTTTGCTACTAAAGAGTGTGCTTCTAGTGTGTGGTATATAGATAGTGGCTGCAGTAAACATATGACTACAGATTTGGAGGCCTTTATCAATTTGGATAAGTCAATTAAGACGAGAATTAAGACAGCAGATGGAACGATTCGTCAAACACAAGGAAAAGGGGTTGTTAAGGTGAACAATTGCAACATTACAAATGTTCTCTATGTGCCTGATTTGGATTCCAATCTTTTAAGTGTAGGCCAATTTTTGAGAGAAGGCTACTCACTTGTTTTTGAAGATCTCTCATGCATAGTGTTTTCTGATAAAACCAAAAAGAATATATTGTTTCAACTTCCCATGGCCAAGAACAATATATTTCCTCTCAATCTTGACAATCAACACAAAGCACTCTTAGCCTCATTAGAAGAAGATAACTAGTTGTGGCATTATAGGTATGGACATTTAAACTTTACCAGCTTAAGTTTGATGTCTAAACCTAATTTTGTGGATGGATTACCTGTCATAAGCCCTGCTATTGATGTATGTGAAAGTTGTATGATTGGTAAACAACATAGAGATTCTTTTCCAAGGAACAGTAGCAAAAGAGCATCCAGAGTGGCTGAATTGATTCATGCAGATGTTTGTGGGCCCATGCGCTCTCTCTCTCTCAATAAAAACAAGTATTTTTTAGTTTTTGTTAATGATTTTAGCCGAATGGTTTGGGTGTACTTTATTAAGAAGTCAGAAGTGCCGTCAATTTTTAAAAAATTCAAACTTTCCATTGAAAAACAAAGTGGACAGCCTTTGAAAATATTGAGAACATATCATGGGGGTGAGTTTATTTCCAAAGAATAAGATAAATATTGTGAAGAATTTGGTATTTAAAGGCAATTGACAGCTAGTTACACTCCACAACAAAATGGTGTGGCGGAACATAAGAATCGGAGTCTTGTGGAGATAGCCAAGAGTATGCTAAAGTCTAAATGTCTTCCAAAGAGTTTTTGGGCAGAGGCAATCCATACTGCAGCTTATATTCTAAACCGAAGTCCCACATCTGCTCTTTCAAATCAAACACCTTTTGAAGCTTGGCATGGATGGAAGACAAAGGTAACACATTTTAAAATTTTTGGCAGTGTTGATTATGTTCTTCTGCCTTCACAACGGAGAGAAAAGCTTAATGATAATAGTGAGAAATGCATATTTGTGGGTTATAGTATGGAAATGAAAGGATACCGGTTTTATAATCCTGTTTCTAAAAAGTTACTTGTAAGTCGTGATGTGGTATTTGAAGAGAAAAGTATGTGGAACTAGAATGAGATGCAGCCTGGTGTAAGTCTTCTTCCAAATGATGATGAATTTATCCCTGAACAAGTTGAAAATGAGGATAGCAATGGCATATCAGACTCTTCACCATCTAATACTACCACTTCAAGTCCTTCCAGCTCAACATCATCCTCTTCCTCAAGCACACCACCACAAAAATGGAGATCTCTGCGGGAAATTAATGAACAACTTGATGCTTGTCAGCTTGTAATTGTTGAAGAGCCAAGCAATTTTGAAGAAGTTGTAAAAAGCAATGAATGGAAAAGAGCTATGGATGAGGAGATGGAAGCATTAAAACAGAATATGACATGGGAGCTAGTTGATTTACCATTTGGAAAAGAGGTAGTGGGGCTGAAGTGGGTGTATAAGCTAAAATACAAACCAGATGGGTCAATCCAGAGGCACAAAGCTCTGTTAGTTGCATGTGGTTATATGCAGCATGAAGGCATTGATTTCGAAGAAACATTTTCTCTGGTAGCAAGGTTTGATACCATCT
>JANIHZ010148275.1:0-10441 GCA_027478365.1 Erythroxylum rufum
TGGTCTTGAGAAGACCTGCAATGCCTGCAATGTGAGGGCAAGACATTGAAGTCCCTGAAAATATAGTGAATGGAACGTGACGCTTGTCGAATGATCGTGAAGAAGGCCCGATTGCTTCTGTGAAAGCAGCTAAAATATTGACCCCAGGTGCAGAGATATCAGGCTGATGGAAATTTTCATTGAAACAGTTCAGAATGAATGCATATGATATACAGGAACTGATTTTTCTCATTATTCTGCAAATTATGCTTAGATAACATACCTTCAGGATCTCTGGAGTGATTTCATTGGGTCCAGGAGATGAGAAGGAAGCCATGATAGGTGCAACAGTCCTGCCAACTTCTGTTGCCCCTCTTATGAATGCTTTTGGTGACCTGGAGTGTGATAAAAAACATTTAGAAACCTTTGCTAATTGCTCCAACTCTCTAATTGGGCAAATTGGTAATGGTGAATGCATACTTTGTGTTACGGATGTATGCTAAAATGGCAAGAGAATCAGCTCCTGTAACGAGTGAAGCAGTAGGAACAAAGTAAGGCTGGGGCCTAGCTAAGGACGTAGGTGATTGACTTGCAAGGATCACTCCTATGCCACCAGCCTTAGAAACCACCAAAGTCTTCTCGATTTCTTGGATATTGCCGCCACGAAGGCAGTAGACAATCTTTCCTTTTACTTTTGCAGGATCGAGAGATCCGGGTTCACATGAAATTCTGCCATTTACAATTTGCTTGAGAATTCCTGAAGTGACTGAATGTTAACATAGACTAAGAATCAGTTTCCCTTACGCATTTTCAGTAGTGCCATTGGCCGCTTTAACATCTTCAGGATACACCAAAGGTTGATACTTCCCAACTGGTAAAGTATTTGTATTATAGCTCAGACCCTAAGTAACAGAACCCAGATCCTGAAGTTAGGAAATATGCAAACATTTGGTAGAAAAGTGCAACACTAGGAAACACAACAGCTTTAAAAGAAAGGACCTTTAATCGCCTCCTGTTTCCAAGGATGGCATCAGATGGGAAGTCTCTGTCAATTGTGCTTGCTGCAACTGTAATAATCCAGGGAGCAACATTCGAAACGGCTCCTTCTATTGGCCCGGAATTACCGGCAGAGCAAACGACAGGAATCCCATTCCTGACGGCATGAAATGATCCAATAGAAATACCGTGGCTGAAATATTGGCGAGGTCTGCTTCCAAGTGAAATAGACAAGATATCAATCCCGTCATGAATAGCAGTATCAATAGCTGCCAATATATCAGCATCCGTGCATGTTCCCCAACAAACCTTGTAAGAAGCAACTCTAGCCATAGGCGATCCACCTTTTGCAGTGCCATTGGCAGCACCCACCAAGTTTGCCCCTGAAACAAAACGACCACCAGCTGTGGCCAAGGTGTGTGTACCATGACCATCATAATCTCTTGCAGTGTTGTTAACAGGATTGCCTATAGCTGCCTCAAAACCTTTGTTGAAGTATCTGGCTCCAATCAGCTTCCTGTTGCCAATGGAGTTTTTCCTCAGTTTAAAGCTTTAAACAAAAAGTATAAAAATGAATTTTGCTAAAACATATCCTGAAGGCAATATTCAATTCCTGCCCAAATGCATCTTAGAGTACTTGCAGAAGTAATCTACTGTGATTTAGAGCAGGATTAGTGTGAAAAACCTATTGCATTTTACTCCATCGTTTGTGTCACAGTATCCTTTCCACCTTGATGGAATTGGTCCCATCCCTTCGTCATTGAAACTTTCTGACTCAGGCCAAACACCTGCCATAAGTCATCACCCTTAGTTACCTGTATCAAACTTAAAATTCAGTCATTGTCATAATCAGATTACCTGTGTCAAGGTTTCCAATGATCACGTCTTCACCAAATCTTCCTTTTCTCCATAGAGAATCTGCAGGAATCTGGCCATTTTTTTCCAGTCCGAGAAACTCCCATGACCTTGTAGTATGCAAATCGTTGAATTCATTTGGCAAGACTGATACAACTTCAGGGTGCTCTACATAGGAGACATCACAAGAAGTCAAAAACGATCAAGGATTTAGAAAGAGTAAAGATTATACCATAAAATAAGAACAAGAAATGGCTCCACATTCTGTCATATGTTCTTCTTACTAGAGATTTTAGCTGCTTCTTCTTCTTCAAGAATGGCAGCGAAACCATTGATAGAGTAGGAATACGAGTAAAATATTGCTTCTTTTGCCTTCTCCTTGCTGTTGAAACAAAAGGTTGCATGTATTTACAGAAGAAATTAAACGTGGAAGAACATGGGACGAACAATGAAGACAAACTTCCTAGTAAAATGAAAAGTGAAAAGTGGTCACCTGGTCATGTAAGTAGCCAAGAGCTCGTAGTGTGAGTCAGTCCTCTCATTAACATCCAAGAGAGAAGGTTGATGAGATCCATGTAAATGAGGCCCTAGGTACACAATGTAAGACTGCAATATCCAAGCTGAAGCACGTCAGGATACTTGCAAATGAAGATAGAGCAAAGAAACAGTTGCATACGGTAATTTTACTCGAATGAAAAAACTGTGAGAAGATGGTATTTTTGCATACCCTTTTCACGGCCAGAGCAGGACTATGGAAAGCACACAAAGTTGAAAACAGCAGAAGCAAAAAAAGACCTGGAATTCCCATATTTCCAAGTTCTGCCGCACCTGCAAGAATCGCGGAACTAATGCATACACGTCTTCTGTTTCTCACAAATCAATGGGTAGCTTGCAGCTAGGAGCTAAGCACTCTGCCTTGACCGTCAGTAGTTGAACTTCGAAGTTATGATTGCCCCTATATTGGTCTGTAGTAGTTGGTGATTAATAGATCATTTGCTCAGAGAATTGCAACTTGTTCATTGAGGTGAAGTGATGACAAAAGCTAATTTTAGTAGAGTGAAGGAGTTCATACAAGAGTGGATTTACCATAATTAAGAACTGCGTCTTGTTCTAAAGGGAATTAGAAATTTCAAAGATGGATAGGATATTATCTACGCAACCATTCATGTGCGGTCTGCAGACCCCATACTTTAACTAGGAACGTCCCACCAGCGGTCCAGTCACATCAATTAAGTTGTTTTTATATTATACTTTATTCTTAATATTGCTTTTGAAATATCTAAATATTAATTTTATATGTTCTTATCATCCTGGTGTCTTGGTTCTGAATTCTGATGTCTATATGGACACATTTAACGTAACTAAATCTCAGTCAATGTTCGGAAATTATCATTTTTTTACACATTGATTTTAGTGCAAGTAACAATTATTTTCACAAGAAATGAAATGTGCAAAGGATAGGATAACCCTTAACTATACTACATTACATCCCTGGATTTGTGCTCTGACCATGTCATGTTCTTTGTCGATCTTGAGGATATGGATAATGGGCTATAAGTGTACAATTACATAGAAATAGTTGAAAACTTGCGATCTTGCTTCGTTCCTGGACCACTAAATCGTTGCATACTTTCTCCTCAAAAGCATGGTCCTGTCTTTAGCAAGAGATTCTATAAAAACTACAGAGATCATATCCAAGATAGAATTTTAGATCCATGTGAATGAGCCCCTAGGTTCATTCTGTAAGACAGCTAACATCACATGAAACCCAGCTAAGAGGTTAATTAGTTAGTAGCCAAAGTTTGATAGTAGATGTAGGCATGAAAACTGAGCAAAAGAAACAGTTTCACTGCAATTAAAATAAAATAATATGTTGATGTTTAATTCACACTAGTGCAGGATGTAAACTTTTGCAGCAGAATGTATGCAGAACATGTAAAGTTAAATGAGAAGATGAATTGAATCAAAAGGGAGCTACTTCTTTCATTGCATTCAGAACTTATATAGGTTGAGTGTGTTGAATACATTAGCTTCAAATTTAGAAAATACAATGATGTTTAGACTTGACATAACATGATGAATTACTCCTAATATAAGTAATCTACTCCTACTACATTACAATACAACTTAAAACTTTTCAATAGCCCTAAATCAAGTTACATTCTAACACTCCTCCTTGATGCAAGTGCTGTCGAAAACTCCAAGCTTCTCCCTAAGAAGCTCAAATCGAAGTTTCTACAGATTCTTGGTAAAAATGTCAGCAACTTGTTCCTCTGATGAGCAATGCAGCAATTTCACTTGGTTTTCGTTCTCAACTTCTCAAATGGCATGATATTTAATCTTGATATGCTTGGTCTTTCCATGAAAAACAGGATTTTTCACCATAGCCATAGCGATTTGTTGTCACAAAAAATTTCAGTAGCCTTCTCCATTTTGAGATTCAAATCAAGCAAGACCTTTCTTATCCACACACATTGATTCACAGCAGATGAGGCGGCAACATACTCGGCTTCAGCAGTGGATTGAGCAATAGATCCTTGCTTTTTTGTGCTCCAACAAATCATGGCTGATCCAAGAGAAAAGCAATACCTTGATGTGCTCTTCATATCTATGAGTGAACCAGCCCAATCACTAGCAGTAAAACCAATCAACTTCACACAACCAATTGGTTTATAAAGCAGTCCATAGTTGAGAGTTCCATGCAAATACCTTAGAACCCTTTTAACAGCCCTGAAATGCAATTCAGAAGGACAATTCATGAACCTATATAGCAGACTTTTGATGAATATAATATCAGGCCTTGTAATTGACAAATATAGCAAGGAACCAACTGCACTTCTATAAAGAGTAGCATCTGCCAAATCTAATCCATCACCAAGAAATAGCTTAGTTCCTTGAACTCCAGGAGTGCTAACAGATCTGGACTTTCCCAAACTGAACTTCTTTAGCAGCCCTCTGGCATATTTTTCTTGTGAGATGAAGATTCCATGTCTGCCTTGTTTAACCTCCATTCCTAGAAAATAAGACATTATTCCTAGGTCATTCATCTCGAAGACATGCTCCATTTTAGACTTAAAATCCTTTATGGCCTTCAGGTTATTTCCAGTTATCAAAAGATCATCAACATACACTGAAACCACCAATGTTTCAATTCCAAAAAGTTTGACATATAATGTACTTCATTGCAACTTTTCCGAAATCCAAAATTCAAGAGATACTCATCAATCCTTGCATACCATGCCCTTGGAGCTTGCTTGAGTCCATACAAGGCCTTCTTCAACAAATAAACCTTGTCAGGATCGGTTACAAATCCCTCAGGTTGTTCCACAAATTCTTTAAGTATGCCATTTAAGAAGGAAGACATGACATCTAGTTAGAAAACTTGCCATTTCAGATGGGCAGCAATCGAGAGAAGCATTCTAATTGTATCAAACCTTGCAACTGGAGCAAAGGTTTCATTGAAATCAATCCCATTCCTTTGAGCAAATCCCTTGACAACTAATCTTGCTTTAAACTTGTTGATTGTTTCATCTGGATTGAGTTTCACTTTGAAAATCCATTTCAGGCCAATCACTTCCTTATCAGCAGGCTTAGGAACTAAGATCCAAGTTTCATTTTTGATGATCATTCGAAGCTCCTCCTCTATTGCAACTCTCCAACTTTCACAATTCAATGCTTCATTGATATCAGAAGGTTCATACAAAGCTACATTACATCTTACATAAATATCATCAAGTGTTCTGGTTCCTCTGATAGCAGGTTCATCTTCTGAATCTTTATCAACTTCATTCTACTGCTCTTTAACATCTTCATCTAGTGCATTTTGTGGAGAGGAAGTGACTGATTGCTTTGTCCAGTCCCAAACATTGATTTCATCAAATTTCACACTTCTACTCACATGAACTCGATTAGTAAGAGGATTCAGAATTCTGTAACCTTTAGAAAGTTACTATAGCCAACATGAATTCCAATCTCAGCACGTTGATCCAACTTATCTCTCTTTGCTTCAGGAATGTGAGAGTAGCATACACTGTTAAAAATTCTGAGGTGAGCAACCAAAGGTTTAGTTCCAAACCATGCCTCATAAGGTGTTTTTCCTTCAACAGCTTTGGTGGGAAGTTTGTTTTGAAGATATATAGCAGTGTTAACTGCTTCAGCCTACAAAGTTTTTGACAAGTTTTTCTCCAGCAGCAAACATTGAGCCATGTTCATGATTGTTCTATTCTTCCTTTCACAAACACCATTCTGCTGAGGGGAGTAAATAAGAGTCAGCTGATGGAGAATTCTAGCAGCTTGAAGAAATTCCTTGAATGCATTAGATGTGTATTCAGTCCCATTGTCTGTCCTTAAGGTCTTGATTGACAAGCCACATTGATTTTCAGCTAATGCTTTAAACTTTGTAAAGCATTCCAGCACTTCACTTTTCTGTTTAAGAAAATAAACCCAACAATACCTTGAGAAGTCATCTATGAATAGAAGGAAGTACCTGTTGGAGTTGATTGTGGAAACACTCATTGGTCCACACACATCCGAATGCACCAGCTGGAGTTTGTTAGTTGCTTTTGAAGCTTGATTCAAGGGAAATGGAGACTTGCTTAATTTTTCCATTTGACAGATTCTATACACACCAGAATAATCACTTATAAAATTCAGATCTTGCACAAGTTCTGATTCCTTGAGTTGCTTCAATGAGTTAAAGTTGGTGTGTCCAAGTCTTTTGTGCCAAAGATAAGTGTTATCTTCAACACATACATGTACTCTAGCTGCTGCATTGGGCCATTCAATTGGAAAATTCCTCCTCTTCATTGTAACAGTCAAGATTTCTATCCCTGATGAGTCTCTAATGATGCACATTTTGTTTTCAAAGGATAGTCTGTAATCCTTCTCAAGTAATTGACCAACACTTAATAAATTCATGTCAATTTTAGGTACATGTAAAACATTTGAAATGTTTCTTGTTCCAGAAGGAGTTTGGACAAGAATTGTACCTTTTCCTTGAGCATTCACCAATCTGCCATCTCCAAGTTTCACCTTGCATGCAAATCTTCGATCAAGATCCTTAAAAATAGAGGAATCAGCGGTCATGTGGTTTGTGCATCCACTGTCCACCAGCCAAATTGCAGAGGAATGATCAGCTACACATATCTCTTCCACAGCAGCAAATAACTCCTCGTCATGCTCCTCTGAAGCTTCAGTAACTTGTGCAGGCTATGCACGAGCTTGCTTTTTATGTTGAGACTTGCAAACCTTCTCCATGTGACCAAATTGTTTACAAGCCTTGCATTGCACATTTGGTCTGAACCAATAGAAATCTGATGTATGATTTGTCTTTTGACAGTGAGGACAAGGAGGAAACTTGTCCCTTTTAAACCTTCCTTTATTTAGTTCACCTTTCTCCTTTCCCTTCTTGTTATGTGCAAATTTTTTTATGACCAGAAGACTTGTGCTTGTGAGCAGCTGCATATGCCCCTTCATTTTGACTCTCTTCTTCTCGAAATGCCTTCCTTTGTTCCACAGCTTGCAATGCATTAGCAAGTTTTGTGATGGTGATCTTATCGATGTCCCAATTGTCTTCCAAGGATGAGATTTTTGATTCAAGTCTCTCAGGAAGTGTCACCATAACCTTCTCCATTATTTTTTTCTCTTCAACATGTTCTCCCAATAGCCTAATCTCATTGACAGTCTTCATAACTCTGTTAACATAATCTTTGATTCTATCCGACTCCTTCATTCTGTGCATCTCAAACTCTTTCCTTAGGTTAAGTATTTGCATCTTCTTTGTCTTATCACTGCCTTAGAACTCTTGCTTCAGCCTTTCCCAAGCTTCTATGGCAGATTCACAATCCATGATCCTTGTAAAGATCACATCATCAACAGCTAAATGAATGCAAGAAAGTGCATGAAATTTCTTGACTGTTTCTTCAGCATGATGCTTGATCTGATTTACTGTGGGATTGGTAGGAAGAGGATTCACTTCCTTACCTTCTGCATAATCCCAAAGGTTGAAGGACTTCAGATACGTCTTCATCTTCACAGCCTAAATCTGATAATTTTGGCCATTGAAAATAGGAGGTGTAGTGTTTGAAGGTGTGGAGGTCATTGGTTTTGTATTTTGTGTGAATGCTTACGAGAGATGAAATAGGAGATGAAAGTTTTTGGTTTTTTAAGTCACAAGCCCCTTAGAAGATCAAGAATGCTCTGATACTATGTAAATTTTTTCCGCATAATGTATACAGAACATGTAAAGTTAAATGAGAAGATGAATTGAATCAAAAGGGAGCTCCTTCTTTCATTGCGTTCAGAACTTATATAGGTTGAGTGTGCTGAATACATTAGCTTTAAATTCAAAAAATACAATGATGCTTGGACTTGATAGAATGGAATGATTTACTCCTAATATAAGTAATATACACCAACTACATTACAATACAACTTAAACTTTTCAATAGCACTAAATCAAGTTACATTCTAACATTGTATTTTTTTAATGCGATCAGTAGAAGCAAAGCTGGCCCTAAAATGCCCTTACAATTTTCAGGTTTTGCTGCTACTACAAGAAATCTTGGAATTGTGTTGATGTTGAGCTCACTGCCTTTTACTATTGGTAGCTGGACTTGGAACTTGCAGTGCCAAGCTGCTTCTTAAAGTTGTGTGAGGACTAGGGACAAGCTCATAGTTCGTAGATTGGTACACCAACAAGGTTATGAAGAATGGGTTTTTAACACTGTCGAAAATTCAGTCTCTTGTTCTTTTGGGAAGTTAAATTTTTCAAAGTTTGCTTGGATATTATCTCCCTTTATTATGTGAAGGCCTAAAAAAAGAATTTAGTCTCTTGTTCTTTTGGGAAGTTAAATTTTTCAAAGTTTGCTTGGATATTGTCTCCCTTTATTATGTGAAGGCCTAAAAAATTGCCATAACTGATATTGTATGAGGGGCTATCTTATCAAGAATTGTCTTTCGGATTCCATATGATTAGAATCAATTCTTATTCTGTACAACCAACCTTATTTTTCTTTCATTCAAATTCCCTACGTACAATAATGATACTTTTTACTTATGTTTGCCATCTGCCCACCTGATAGCTCTAAAGATAGTGTCACCGCTCCAGCTTTCCTTGCCCTCCAAATTAAACTTAAACTTCTCTTCATTTCTCTTCTTGAATTCCAAGGTAGTTGGTTTAATACTGACTGTTATATCATTACGCTTATCACCCTGAACTGTGTATTTGCTTGCACTACAAGAAAATTAGTAATTAGCGATGGAAAATTATTGACGGAAACGAAACCATTGTAAATTACCGACAGAAAATCATGTTTCGTTAGTAACATTGTTGGGAAAATTTTCATTTTGTGACGTAAAAAATATCTGTAGATAAATATGAAGGGAAATTATCCTGGTAAATTTTCCAATGTAATATAGCAATGGTAGAAAATTTTCGTAGGTAAAGAAGACCGGAATGCTTGGTAGAATAAATAAATTTTGGGTTTACTTACGGAATACATTTCCGTCGGCAAATTTTAGAAGTAAACGTCATCGTTTGCTTCGGCTTCAACATTTTTAATAAAACAAAAACGACGTCGTTTGGTGTTTAACCTAAAACTTCCGTAACCCCCCCTTCCATTGCATTTGGATAAATTTTTTTCTCTCCTCTCTTCTGTCATCACCATCCTCGCCCTCCTCTCTGTGCCTACCGAAGCCCCAACGTCGTTGTCATCCCACCACATGTCCTCATCTTGCAATCATCCTCGGCATCCCAGCGTCCTCATCTCTGTCGCTACTGAAGGCCCCCTCCTCCGTCTCTCATGCCACCGCGTGTCCTTGCCCTCCTCATCACATCTGCTTCAGGTACTACTACTGAATCTTTTGTTGTCTTTTATGCTTTAATGTTTCGGTACATGATAGAATGGAAGGTGGCAAATGTCTTTAAGAGGATCCTATTAGAGCTTATTCAACTTCATAAATAGCATTGTGGAGTTAGCTTTCATTTGTATTCACGAATAATATAACAAAATAAGTTCAATGTAATTGCAAGACTATATTGTTTGTACGAGGATAAGTGAAATGAAAATAACACAGTTGTTTTCTTATTAACAGAAAATGATTCAGTACTGGTCATAAAAGAAAATTATATCAGTACTATAGTACTGATTACTATAATTATCAATAATTATTTATGCGGGTTTTCTTTTCCCAAAGATTACCTAATGTCACAAATTGACTTCATTTGTAATAATTAAGTAAATTTATATAAATAATAGACTATAAATCGCTCGCATAGTTCGATGGCAATAAGTATCTTAATACAATACGTGGTAACTATGCCTAAAAAGTCTTAGTCTTGCTTAATCAATTAGCAGTATTCATCGAAGATTTTGAGGTTAAAATGCATTTCCGGCACAACTACTTTGCAACATACATACTTTGCAGAAAAAAGAGCCTGATGGGTTTGAACTTCGAAATTCTTAACTTGATGTTCACGATGTCTTCGTTTTATCTTGCATACTTTTGATGATGAAGCAGATTTTTATGCTTATAGTAGTCCTTTTCAAATAGTGGTGCATTCCCATCATCTAACTAACTAGCATCATATGTTTGTGTTTTAGCTTAAATA
>JANIHZ010148289.1:0-10440 GCA_027478365.1 Erythroxylum rufum
TCTAAATCTTTCCTTATCATAACTCATACCAAAATCACTCTTTCTACTCCTCATTTTCAATAAAATCACATTTAATATCAATTATACCCAGTAATTGTCAATGAATGCATGTACCACTTTTTATACGAAACATTCCATATTTATATGCATATATGCTAACATGATGCATGAACAAGAAAATGCATTGTCTTAGTTTTTCTTTAAGCTCGCTTGTGCTGAAATTTCAGGTCTTCACCTTTAACGTGGGGGACGGATGTTACACAAAAAATAAAGTTAGCCAATCTGAGAAAGTCAATGAAATTCATTTGCATGATATTCAAGATTACCTATGACAAACTCTAAACAAGTGGCCCATTTAGCGAATCTTGTTTCTAAACTTGTAACATGTTCCATTTCCCAAGCTCATGCTTATGGAATTTACGTTGAGTTTACTCATACTATTGATGCATGTCCTTTTTGGTAGGTTTAAGATATGAATGTTATTTGTATTTATCCTAGACAATCATATAGAAAATATAATAAGGGGTGGAAAGATCATCGAAACCTTAGATATAGGCCCAAGACAAGCCCACATACTTTTACCACTAATCAGAATGGTACAAGATCTTTAGTACCCAACCAACACACATGTCCCTTCCTAGAAGACATAGTAAAACAATTAGCTAACTAGATTGGGCAAGTTCATACATAGGGGTAGAATACCAATAAAAGATAGATGCACACTTGCAACTCCTAGAAACCTAGATAGGACAAATTCGCACTAGCTTAAGAAATGTAGAAATCCAGCTATCCAAGAAACTTCCTGCTCAACCCATCTCAAACTCTAAAGAAAATGTCAGTGCAATATTTCTTAGGAGTGGGAAAGAATTGAGAGATTCTTGAAAGTGGATGAGGATGTCGAGCTAATGACATAAACCAAAGGTGCTACTTAGGAAAAATCCAAGGCAATGAAAACCATAGCTCATTTCATTTTTTAGATGATAATTATTTTGTATTTAAAAAAAATTGCTATCTTATCTCTTTCTTCTACTTTGATGTCCCTTTTTCCTTATTTAGTTGCTACATTAAGGATAGCGTAGAGTTTAAGTGTGTGGGGGGAGAACATAAAAGCATATTTTAATTGTTTTGTGCCTTTTGTGTGTGGTACGAAAAAAGGGTGAGATTTTTGTAGAATTTAAGTTAATTTTGAACTATTTTAGTAGTTATTTTTGTGAATGTTACATATAATTGATGTTGTCTAGGAAATTGGAATGCTTGCTTAAGATGGCTAGTTTTGACATTAATTTGTTTTATATGCAACCATTTAGTTTTTATTACCATAATAACTTGCAAAAGAATTAATTAGGTTAATAGAGAAAAGGAACAACAAATTTCAATATTATGGTTAAGTGATTAGCAACAAGATTGCAATATTATCACATCTTCATCACTTAGGTCAGTACAAAAGTCAAAAGGTCTTTATATGGTTGCAATGGGGCTTAGGTAAGGTATGGTTTAGATAATAAAAGTGTGAAAAAAACTGAAGAAAATTCATAAAGAAAACATGACAAGAAACTTGTTCACAATATATAGGTCTTTTCATTATAAATCCATTGGCATAATAAACTTTTCTTCTTTCGCTATGCTCCTAAAAGTTTTCCTTTCAATGAAAATAGTTTCGAGCATTCATCATGTACCACTATTAAAGAAATATTGGACCTATCAAAATTTCAAGTTTGAAACATTTACTAATGTAAATAACCTTCAAGATTCAAATTAATAAAAGGGCTTTAAAGAAAAATAGGATAAATTTTAATGATGTGCTTAAAATCAATGAAAATGGCTAAGGCTTAAAATTGGTTATTACTAAAGGATAAAAAATGGTAAAGCTATTATCAAAGAAATAAGCTTAAACACTAATAGCCTTTATCACTTTAATGCTTCTAATTTAATAACTATGATCTCAATATGCATAATAAAAGCAAGTTCCAAAATTATTTAACTATGCGTGATACACACATTAAAGTATAAAAGGGATTAAAAATTTTGAAAATTCTCTCTTAGGCTCAAAAGCTCACAAAAAATATTGTTATATATGTGTAAATAATATGCAATTTTCATTTAACCTGACTATTTCAATGATTACTAAAAATGTGACTCATAATATCATCTTTTTGCATACTAATTTAAATCAATATTTAATAATGAAATAAAGTATTTATGGACTGATTTCAATTAATTCAAGATATTAGTTCATAAAATTTAATAACCAAGATTATAATACGCTTAGGAAAATCATAAAAATCATTAACCACTTCCCTACACTTAGATTGTACACTATCCTTATTGTGCACAGTATAAACATATATTAATAAGTGAGAAAGAGTTGGCACTTTCCTAAGTAATATGATTTTGATCTCGAGACCAACAATCCAATTTTAGACTTACATCCTTGCAAAATAAAAAGGAAAGTGGATAAGAAAGAAAGAAAAATAGCAAAATAAAAACAAATTCTAAATATGAAAATATAAATAACATTGGATGTTAACTTTGTGTTTTCCTTGTTATGTTGACTTTGTGTTTTCCTTGTTTTTAAACCTTTTCATTGCCTCTCTGAGTTCCTCACATTTGGAATCATTGCAAAACTTGACTCTGTCCTGTTTGCCTCCATTCACATCCTTTTACAGGAAAATTGTAACACCCCAATCCCGCAAGACCCGAACCCGATATCGACGGTGATATCCGAGTTCGTGCCCGCGAAAGCGGCATGCTAAAGCACTAAGTCATTTACAAACCGGTATAAATTTGTTTTTTCAAATGCTAACATTGCAAAGGTTCGTTTCCAATGTGGGCCACGCAATTTTTAAAAGTCAATAGCACATTGTTTTCCATGCATTACAATCAAAGCATCTTCAATGATCAATTAGGGCGCAATTTTCTTTATAAATCTTTTCAGTAAAAACCAATTCACTTTGGGCCATTCGGGCCCATTCACAAACACAAAACATTTACAAACATTTCCCAACTTGATATATACAACAATATTCACATTCAATCCCTTTTGCTCAACTTCCCATTTTTCATCACCCATTACAAACGGAAATGATCAATTATACATTGCACAGAAATCGCGGAATACACTATATACAACAATAAGAAAATCCTAATGCAGACGCGAACTGATCTCAACCTGTAACTTTCCCTTGTAAGCAGTAAGTCTACTACCGTAGCATCACAGGGTATTCTTCTGAATCCTGAAAAATAGATGCAAATTTTGGGTGAGTTTTGCGAACTCAGTGAGTGACCATCATTGATGGTTCACCCAGTCAGACACCACAAAATTTCATTCCCATTAAGCCACATTTCACATTCACTATTATACTTCACATTCACATGCAATACAGTTTCATATGCAAAACAATTCACATTTTCATTGTGTCAATATAGTTTCATATTCAATACGATCAAATTGATCATTCCCATTCCATACAATCAATTTAATCATTCCCATTCAATACACTCAAATCAATCATTCCCATTCAATACAATCAAATCAATCATTCCTATTCAACACAATCAAATTAATCATTCCCATTCAATACACGCAAATCAATCATTCCCATTCAATACAATCAATTCAATCATTCCCATTCAATATAATCAAATTAATCATATTATGCATATGTACATGAGACCCATTTTTCATTTATTTCTTTGTTGTGACCGAGTGCCTAAACTGTCCCGTATCCATTGGATATCGGGCTCATTGAGAACTGTCCCATATAGGGCTCGTTATGCGTTAAACGCATCTTAGGTGTAGGAGAGCCCTTTAGGTATGCACTACTCCTTTTTCGAGCTCGAGGCTCTTTTTAACTCGTTGAGCTTTAAGCTCTGATCGTTGGCGACTCTGGTCACAACTGTCATTATATTTTATGCATTCATGATATGGAATGCAACACTCACAATTGCATAATTTACTCAATCATTTTCCCATGTCATCGGACCTTAGTCCGACATTCATCATTTAAGCTAAGAAATCACACTTTCATTCATATGTAATTGCGCATTCAGAACAAATTTAGCAAACACATTATGCACACTTAGTTCAGCCAATTCACATTCAATGAGCACTTCAATATCACAATTCCCAGTACACAATCATCGGACCTCCTGTCCGGAACCCATATTCAATCACAATCAACAAACCAATCAATACTCATTCAATTTATATCAAAAGCAATAAACCATTAAATAAGACCATCTAGGTCTACTCACAGTACACTCCAGATTAGCACTTGCTTTCATGATCCAGAAACATCTAGCTGTGGACATTATATCCTGTATCATTCATATGCAAAATACAATTTGCACACACATTAATAAAAGCACAATGTTATAGCCATCCCATTTGCACATGTGTATATGTGTAATATATAATGCATGCTCAATGACAATCCTGGGTATTTACTGTACACTCACACTGTATGCCCATTCTCAAATCATAATTTGATTGTCCAATTTAACTTAGACTTACACTTCATTTTCATATGATCATGTTAACTAAATTCAAATTTGACTCTTTAAGAGTCTAGCATAACCGTAAGCTTGCATCTCAAGAACACTTGCCCTTTTGTATCATAATTCAATTTTCTGTCATTCATTTTCTAACCCACATTTGATCTCATAAGATCCAATTCCCTTTCATAATTAATCATTTAACACCTATTACTCAAGTTCCTTGAAAGGAATTACAATCATATAAACATTTTCATCTGCATTCCACTCATGCATTTGGCACTTTGATTTCATCCATTCATTCACTATGCTTTAACTTTCAATTTCACTTCAAACTTTTCATATATTAGTCCCATAGACCAAGGATCATTCTAGGTTCAATTTAAAACCCATTTGAGGCTAAATTTATATCATTTGACCCGTGAATATCCTTTAGGCGGACATCCATGTCTGCTTAACAGACAGTCTCGGGTCACTTACACCACTTTGCAAATTCGACCCTCAAAACGCCAGAATTTCAAACTTGTGTCTGAAATAGAAGTTGTAGATCTCGAAGTCGTCTATACAAACCATATGCAGATCACTTTATTCCGAGTTCCACACAAAGAGTTATGCCCCTTGCACTAAAACATGTTCAATTGAGTTTTAGCAAAAATCCAGATTTTGAACTCTTCCCTACAACACTCATGTTCTCATGCTTAGCCAATTATTTCTAGTTCAACTACTCATCAATTATCCATTATTCCAATTCCCTTTCAATTAACATTGTCCATAACCAAATTATAGCCCCTTATTGATCTTAAACACTAATACAAAACATACCCATACATACACATTCATCATTAATTTCCTTCACACAATCAACTTCAATTCCACTTTCATTTTATGTCTCACTTCTCACCTAAATCTTTCACATTTTATGACACCAAATTAACCCTTGTCATTAATTATATACTCATCTCATCTCATCACAAGACACTAAACACAAAATCACAGTAATTCATCAAGAAAGCATAGCGAAACCCATTAAGCATCATTACGTCCCTTCCTAATCCATTCTCACGTTTAACTCATCCAATACTCTCTTATGCGTATATAATCTTTTCCATTGCAATTCTTCATCAATCCCTACCTACTTTAATTCAATAACTCACTCACAACCAAATCAAGGCTACAATTTATCATGATCCTCAAAAGAGGGCATATGTCAATGTCCATTTATAAGAACATTCTACACTTTTTCATGCCTCTCTTTAAAACCCAATCCATCTCTAGATCCTCCTATACTCTTACATGTTAATATAACTCATTCTCCATATACATAACAAGATATGAACAAACTTTATCATCATTCATAACACAACATAAACCTTGCACTATCAAACATCACAACTCAAAGAAATCCTCATTTTAGTTTTAATTGACCAAGTCTATAACATTAGAAGCAAAAACTTACTTGATCAAGCCACTAAATCTTCAATTTCTTCAAGGAACTACCAAGACCTAATTCCAACCATCACCATCCAAGGGTGATAGAAGTATGTTTGCATGGTGAGCAAGGAAGAACAAGATGAAAGAACATAGAAGAGATGAAAGCTAAGCTCAAGTTTAAGGAAATTACCACACTTGAACAAGAAGAAGAGAGAGCCACGAAGAAGAAGAGAAGAAGACTCAAAACCAAACTCCAATTAGCACTTGAAAGAGAGGTGTCGTGAGTGGCAATGGGAGAGCTTAATAAATGTAAGCTTAAGGGTTAAGTAAATAAATACATGGCTATAACTGTGCCACATGGCAAAACCTCACTCATCTACTAACATTGTCCCGAGGATGTCTGTTAAACGGACATAGACTAGCTAAGCAATCCAAATTCATCCGACGGACCTGCATGTCTGTTAAACAGACATGAAGCATCCAACTTGTTCCAATTCACCCGAAGCTGTCCGTTAAATAGACTTCCACGTCCGTTAAACGGACACACAACCCTTCCACCTTCTTTCAAGCCTCTTCCAAGGTCTCACACCCATTTTATCAACATTTTCTGCTCCTTGAGGCCACTCATACCACATTTTAGGGTTCCAACCCTTCACAAGGGAATGGGATATTACAATTCTCCCCTCCTTAAGAAATTTCGTCCTCGAAATTTATATCCAATTAATCAGGGAGGGAGGGGAAATTAATTCCTTAATTACTTTTCGGTGTCTCATTTAATTTCCTCATTCAATTAACTTCTCCCAATTTACTGTCAATGAAATCAATCAATCCTATGCTCATTTCTATTTCCTCATGATTATTAAGATTGTTTTCAATTTCACTTTCAGCCAACTAATGGATCACAGTGACATTTTCGAATATATAGTCATGTAACACTGTGTAAATCTGAACATCAACGCATAACAATTCCATACAGACCATGTCACATCGGGCTTAATTTATCCTTTTTCCTAACCCGAGCACACCTTGGTAAGGTGATACTCTGAGAGATAGTTCATTTTTTACTTACTAATTCACATCTCGTTAGTGCTAATACGTTCAAATCGATATCAACACTTGCACTACCACTATTGAACTTTCTATACAATTCATTAATTCACAACACTAGCTTTACAAAAAGTACGCATTTGCTTACTCAATATTTGTCAGTAACCCTATTCACTGTCTCAATCTCATTTTCAATTCTTTCAAACCCAATAATTACATCACATTCACTGCACCTATAATGCCTCCAAACTCTCAACGCATCTCCTCTAGCAATATGTGTTGAGGCTTTCATTGTTGATCACTTTATAACAGTATAGCAATTTGCATTTTAAAATCTCGTGCCATTCTCTGTGAACCTTCTAAATCCCAATGGTAAAATCAACACTGATGTTATACCTTCTTATAATTCTCTTTTCAAACATTCGCTATACGGTAAGCGAGTTCTATCGATTTCTCACTTTCTCGTCGCCCTTACTTTTCTTTGTGTCTCCAAATATGCCATGTCCAATCATGCTATAATTCACATTTTATTCGATCAAACTGAAATTCAATTCGATGAAATGCAGCACATAACCATTTGCCCATTTTGATATGTAAACCTTCTTCCTGTAATCAAATAGTTCTTTTTACTTTTAATATACTCGAATTCTATGGCCATAGGTGCATCAATTATTACCATAATGCTCTTGGGGCATTTTATAATATATAACCCAAGTTTCCTAATACCCAAGATTTGTTCCATTTCTTTCTTTAAAGTTATGATTCCTCAATACGGTAATTTCACTTCTTCCTAATTGATTTTCTCGATTCATTCTATTTCCTTGGATTTCGCGTTGACGTGTTCTAACGTCTGTTTATTCTTATCAGTTTCTCCATAACTTTAATTTTGGGCTGGTAACACCTTTATCATAACTAATTTGTCCCTCCCAAGTATAATTGCACCAAATGAATTTGTATTCTTCTCATTTTAGCGATTTATGTCTCCTCAGTAATCCAATCATACAGTCAGATACTTTACATCAAACATAATACTTACCTTCTCAGTAGCATATTTTAACCCCTTATGCTTGAGTCTCTGCAAGAACTAGGACTCTAAAAAAATTACTTTAATTCATTTTTTATTTCTTAACTTGTCCCGTCATTGCATCATCTAAAAATCAAATCATCTTATCAAGGTAACCGAATTCAGGGAAATTCCTCTTAGAAGGAAAGTTCCCTACTACTTTCTTTGAATCACTCATGAAATTTTAATCAATCCATCGTATTTACTATTTCTTATCGCCCATTCTTAGTACCTTAAGAAAATCAATTTCAACTATCCATCCCCTTAAGATCAATTTGGGTCATAAATTATATGACTAGAACATCCCTGATGTTTATCACCAAATCATTTCATCAAATTTAGAGACATATTTAGAACAATTCACCAATGGATAGCTTAGGCTAAGGATCCCTTGATCTCATTGATTCGAAACAACATCCTCTTTTTGCACCCCTTCTCGATCGGGGTTATGCCATGTTCATGTCCTTCTTCTTTTTCCTCAAATTCATCATATATGATAAGTTCCTTAATAATTTCAATTCACTCCCAATTACTCTCTTTAAGCACTTTCACATCTTACTCTATCTCAGATAAACTGTAGGAACTATAATTAACAATTATTCAATGAGTTTACCGATTGCTTCCAATATCATCTCCACATATATCTGACACGTATGTCTCGTATTTTCACTGGTCATGGTGATCCCATTATCAAATGTGTACTCACACAAACAATCAACCTAGCTTTGACAACTTTTTCATTTATCATTTCCATCGTTTCATCTTCCAATTTTTCCTAAATTTACAATCCATTCAGAATCATAGATACACAATCATATTCTCTTGCTAAGTCATAAACTCATATCTCACTAATCAGGCAACCATTCCAAGCCAAATTTCATCCTCTCTACATCATAGAAAATTTTGTTTTCAACCAACTTTATTTATACACTTTCAATCTGACCATTTCTATCATTTCGTTAGTTTCCCTATCAATCCACAACAATTTATGCGTGTCTAAGCGAAGTTCTGTCTCCAAAATGGTCAAAATTTACGATTTTCCAAAGCTGTCCCGTGAATGTCCGTTAAACGGACACACAAGTCCGTTAGACAGACATGACTCAACCAAACTGCCCCTTCACCAGAGAAAGTCTGTTAAACGGACTTCCATGTCCGTTTGACGGACATCAGTCTTCCACAGCCCCTTTCCTTTTTACACCTCTTCCAAATTTCCTACACTCAGTCTATCATTATATATATTCCGATAGACATCTCAAAATTCACCCCTTCTAGCATTCAACCATTTCATAACAATGCAAAATCAATTAAATATCACTAAATCCCCAATTCTCACATTATTTCATTCATCAAACTCTCTACCTTTATTCTTCCATCATATACCTTATTTCTAACTACCAACCACTTTATACTCATTCATTCATTAAGTCAGATGGATAACCGCTTCAGACACACCTTAAATGATCCCACATTCAAGAATATACATTACCCCAGTATAACAGCGATGTCATATTCCATAATACATTGATGCTACCATTTTCTGTCATATCATATCTACTCATACACAATTTCTCATTTCTACCTTTCCACAACCTTCATTTTGGCACATTACGATATACCATCACTTTGCGCCCTATTTGTATCAATGTAAACACTTAACACATGCTCATGCGACTCAAACTAGGGATCAGTTGCTACCGTCTTCTTTGACATGACCAGAATGCATGTAACTTAACACAAATTTCAGAATGCCCATGTATAATCGTACTTCTGGGCTCTGATACCACATATGTAACACCCTACTCCCGCAAGACCCGAACCTAATATCGACGGTGATATCCGAGTTCGTGCCCGCTAAAGCAGCATGCTAGAGCACTCAGTCATTTACAAACAGGTATAAATTTGTTTTTTCAAATGCTAACATTGCAGAGGTTCGCTTCCAATGTGGGCCATGCAATTTTTAAAAGTCAATAGCACATTGTTTTCCATGCATTACAATCAAAGCATCTTCAATGACCAATTAGGGCACAATTTTCTTTATAAATCTTTTCAGTAAAAACCAATTCACTTTGGGCCATTCGGGCCCATTCAAAAACACAAAACATTTACAAACATTTCCCAACTTGATATATACAACAATATTCACATTCAATCCCATTTGCTCAGCTTCCCATTTTTCATCACCCATTACAAACAGAAATGATCAATTATACATTGCACAGAAATCGCGGAATACACTATATACAAAAATAAGAAAATCCTAATGCAGACGCGAACTGATCCCAACCTCTAACTTTCCCTTGTAAGCAGTAAGTCTACTCCCGCAGCATTACGGGGTATTCTTCTGAATCCTGAAAAATAGATGCAAATTTTGGGTGAGTTTTGCGAACTCAGTGAGTGACCATCAT
>JANIHZ010148361.1:0-10436 GCA_027478365.1 Erythroxylum rufum
CATTAGTAACAAAATACATTAATTTTTCACTAAGACAATAATATATAATATTAAAATTAACCATACATACATTAATATATATCCTAAAACATATAACGTCAATGACCAAAAAGTTACATTTATATATGCTATCATATAGTCCATATGGGCTTAATGAAATTCAACCTTTGACATATTCAAAATATAATGTTCTTCCTATAATTAATGATTTCAAACACAAGTACTCCAAAGTTGTAAATGTCTGCTTTTTTAGACAACTGTCTTCTGATGGCATACTCTGGGGCTATATAACCCCTGACAAAAGAATAGAAGATGTACAAGGAATATACATGTCCACATACTTGTATGTGAAGAATAACAGAAACTTAAAATAGATAAAGATGATATGCATAAACTTGAAAGGAGGAAATTTGCATCATGCTTAACTTGGAAAAGGATTACAAAGTTCCTTCAAATGTAGTACTGAGATAAGGTTGGTCTTCAGGGAAGAACCTAATTCTTCCTGCTAATTCATAACAAGCCATCAATCTGAAAAACCTAATTCAGTCAAAAAACATACTGCATGTAAGCTCGAACAATGAATTCGACGCACTAGACATTTCGATCATCATTGAATACAATAGTTTTGTCTCTGATTTCATAAGAGATGTTGAAGTAAAACGAAATCTTCCTCCATCCTATATTAATCATACAAAACCTAAACATCAATTTTTCAACCAATTGCCCCTATTTCAGTTTAATAAAGATAAATAATAGCTTATTTTACCTAAATTTTTAATGAAATGACTCCTAGAAATCATAGTGTACTCAGATTTCTTCAAAATCTATTAACTAACAACCAAAATACAAAACCTCAAATCGAGCAATTTCGAAATCATCTAATCACTGAGGCAAATTATTAAACATATCGACAGCAATTACCACAATGGAAACATTCTGATACTCCTTAAACATTGAAACTAAAGGAAAGCTAGCATTTAAGCGGTGCCTCCTCGAAATATTATCCTTAGTAACCACATAACTCACTGAAGAAAACACTGACCTCCCGATCTATGGGGAAAAATAGGCCCCCAAAGATTTCTGTGGTAGCATGATGCTAATGGTGATGAGAGTGTTAACCAGAGCTAGAGGACTAGTATTCTCACTCACTTTCGATGCATATGGTCTTGCCATCTTCTGAGGCATACGATAAGGACTCTAATTGGACGAGGTGGTGGGGACTTGATATTTAGGACTTTGAATGTTAGTCAGAGGAGGGAATGAGCTAGAGAGATTAGAGAGCGAGAGGTTTACGGTACCACTGAGGAAGTAGAAACTATTGTTGTTAGTAGTTTTGATGTCTTTTATCTTAAAACCTCTTGCCCTTTAGAGTTGTTATAGAGAATTTTTTAGTTACAAATTTCATATAACATATTATTCTAAGGTAATGATATTTGCTTTTCTACTATTTTGGGTTTGTCACAATCTGCTAACTAATTGCATTCTTTGGTAGAATATAAACTTGGCCTGGATTATGATGGAAATGAAGAGGAATGTCAAGACTATTAATTCTATATCCTAGCCTTGTTCTATTACTTTCTATGTTTACTATAATTAAATTTTTATACTTTTTCTCGAATTATAGACTGGATGAAGATGCAACTAATGAGTGATCATGTTGTGAATGATAAAACTATGTGATGCTTGCTTTAATTACATGTTTATGGACTTAGACAACACTTGATAGTCATTCTGGTTATGCTTAAATATTTTCTTAATTTGAGCATCTTCGTTAATATTTGTAGACATATTCCAATTTGTGAAGTTTTCTCAGTATAGTTTTATTTATAAGGATTGCTCAAATTATTATTAATATTTTGTATAGGAGTAAAGTATCATCTTTTAATGTTATATTAATTTTGTTGATACAATTAGATGATATTTATATATTTTAACTTAATATATGGAATGCTCAACATTTTAAATTAATAATATTTCTCTACAATTTAATTTGATAATAATAACAACATAATTCACAACAAAAAACATGTTGATACATTATATACAACATGTTGCAAATTTCTCAATATCATAGATTATGAAAAATGTTGCACATAATGTTTGATAATGCTTTTACATATTAGTATTTAAAAGATTTTACTTACAAAATTTAGAAAATGTAATTAAAAATTTTTACTTACGAAATAAAAAATGTAGCAAAAAGTATATCTCTATAAAACGAAAAAATGTAGAAAAAATTATATAGCTACAAATGGGTAAAGCGTAGCCAAAAAAAATATTAGCTACATTTTTATTTCATGGCTAGTAATTTTTGTTTACAGTTTTTCAAAATATATTACCTGTTACAAAGAATTGACGATATTTTTTGGCGCTGTATGGCCTATTGTCTAGTTTGTTATAATGCAGGTAGATTTATCTATCAATTCCACCTACAAAAATCTACTCAAGAATCATAGTAGGAATGACCTTAATATAAATCATGACACCACCGTTATATCTCTGAGCAAATCTCGTCACACCTTGTCGGGCTCATCTGATCAACGGAAGAATGTTCCAATAGCATACGTGAGATATTGCTCGTCACGTCGCACACGAGACAAGCCTCGTCCTACCTTGAACATTTATGTTCTTTCGAGATGGTGCAACCCACGTCACCTTGTACATGCACTATTTTATTTGTCCTGGTAATAACTTGATCAAAAACAAGTCCTATAAAACCCACTGCTTCCTAGTCCTGCTCATCAACACCCCGCTCGCCTCTCACATCAATCTTCTAGTAACATGGCTCTTACCCGTTTCTTCCTTGCGATTTCTGTTCTTCTTTTGCCATTGCTTGTCAGCTCTGCTAGGGATTATGGCTATGGCTATGGCCCTGGTTCAGACAGTGTAAAGTCCGATTATCTGCCACCTTCAGTACCAGCCCCATACACAGCCCAACCAGGGTCTGTCCCAACGCCAAAAAATGATCAAGTCAAACCAGATTATACCCCCAAACCATCACCAGATGTTGTGAAATCAGATTACAACCAAAAACCATCATCAGATACCGTCAAGGAAGATCATAGCCCCAAGCCATCGTCATATGTCAAATCAGCTAATTACACTCCTAAACCAACACCAGATGTTGCTAAACCAGATAATAGCGTCAAACCATCATCAGATGAAGTCAAACCAGCTGATTCTACTCCAAAACCAACACCAGATGTTTCTAAGCCAGATTATAGCCCCAAGCCATCATCAGACGAAGTCAAACCAGGTTACAACTCAAAACCATCTAAAGATGTTAAGTCAGATTATAGTCCCACGCCATCATCGGATGCCGTTAAGTCTGATTATAGCCCTAAACCATCATCGGAATCTGTCAATCCAGGTTACACTCCAAAGGTAACACCAGATGTTGCCAAGCCAGATTACGGCTCAAAGCCCACACCAGTTGCCACTAAGCCATACAATAGCCCTAGTACAAATTCTGATGTTGTCAAACCAACTTATAGTCCAAGTGCTAGACCAGATGTGGCCGAATCAGACAACAAGCCTACCCCTCAACCAAAAGCAAACACTGACAGCTCTAGTTACACTCCCACCCCAAAAGCTGACGTTGTGAAACCAGTTTATGACGCAAAACCAACACCCGACACTGTCAAACCATATCCCAAACCAGATACTACTAAGGCAGATGCTTATCCGAGCTCAAAGCCAGACACTGTCGAAACAAAGTATAATTCAGAATCAAAACCTGGCGTTTCTAAACGCGACCAAGCTTCTAGTTCAAAGCCTACTCCTGATACAACAAGCTACAATAACCCAATATCAACCCCAAACTCTGCCAAAACAAATTACGAGTCAAAACCAGAATCAAGTGGAGCACCGAACTACGGGAATGGCGCAAACCCAACTTTCGACTTACAAGTAACCGCATCAAAACCGGACAACTATGTCCCACAGGCAGAGAGCCCTCTCCCAATTGGTGTTGAAGGGCTTGTATTGTGCAAATCAGGCGCCAACTATGTACCGATCCAAGGCAATTAATCTCTTCACATGTCTTTACTTTATGTCTTGACATTCCATGAATGCATAAGAATTCTTGCTCCATGTTAAGTGGAAAAATGTTTCTTTTATCACATAAGAATTGCATCTTTTTGGTATGCAGGAGCTGTGGCAAAGATAACATGCTCGGCTGTGGGCGAAAATGGGTACGAGGCAACACCATTCTCATGCTTGACTGATGCAAAGGGCTATTTCTTTAAGACTTTGCCAGATCTTGACGACGATAAGTTGAAGCTTACAGATTGCAAGGCCTTTCTTGAAAGCTCCCCGTTGGAGACCTGCAAGCTCCCAACTGATGTTAACAAAGGGATAACTGGTGCCATATTCTCCAACTACCGCATTTTAAATGACAAGAAGATCAAGTTGTTCTCAGTTGGACCTTTCTTCTACACATCGGAGCCTGCATCAACCCCTGTTGGTTATTAAGACGTGTTCTTTATTCAATATTCAACGCTACTATTCTATTATTTATTTGTCGACATACTATACTATATATGTCTAATCTCTGTCTTTGCTTTGAGCTTCTTTGCACAAGGGATTGAATTGGCTCTTTTTTATTGCTTCTAAGTACTGTAACTTTCGGCGATCCCTGTAATTGTGTGGAAAGATGTATTATAAAATTGTTCTGTTTTGGTAAGTACGGTGATAAGATTTGAGTTTATAATCTTTCTCGAATTCAGCTCAGTCTTATCTAATTTAAGCATGGTTTGGATTTTCGTACCAGTCTATATCGGACGGTACGTACTACACTAGCTAGTATTGGACAGTACAAAAATTATTATTCTAGTATTGACTGGTATTAAAAATTTTAAACCCTCTGCAAAAAAAATAATAATAAACCGTCTTCTCTTCTCCTTCTCCAACGTTACCTACCATTGCTGCATCTTTTTCACTTTCTTTTCCTTCCCCAACGTTACCTACCATTGCTGCATCTTTTTCACTTTCTTTTCTCTTTCGTTTTCTCTCTCACACGCTCACACTCACACTCTCACTCTCTTTTTTATTCAAAAATTACACTTTCTCACTCACCCCCTCCCTCCCACAACACACTCAACGTTCTCCTTCTTCTTCCTCTCATTGGCTTCTCTCTCACACTCCCACTCTCTCTGTTCTTCACCATTGCTGCCAATTGCCACCACTTCCTCTTGCCACCACTTCCTCTCCGGCCGTCTGGCGACTACCATCGCACCCCTAGCAACAGCCCTACGCCACCCACCAGCCCACCACCGCCCTCCCGACACCAAATCTGAAAACTTAATTAGATTTTTGATTTGTTGGATGTATTTTTTACTCTTAAATTTGAAAAAAAATCATTGTATTTGGTTATTTTTATATATTTTGTGATAGAAATTGTTGAAAATTATTGGTATGTCTTGTGATGAAAATTGTTAGAAATTATTAGAATAAAAATTGTTGGAAATGAAAATTATTTATGTGTTTTTGTAATTGTTAAAGTGAAATTATTAGAAATAAATTTGTGATGGTTGAAATTGTTGGTCGTTGGAAATGAAATTGTTAGTTGTTGGAAAGAAAATTGTTGGAAATTTGGAAATAGAAATTGTTTATATATGTTTTGTGATGTCTGAAATTTTGAATTGAAATTGCTCAAAATTGTTCGAAATGAAATTGTTGAAAATTATTAGGAATGAAAAATGTTGGAAATGGAAATTGTTTATATATGTTTTGTAATGATTGAATTGAAATTATTGGAAAATGTTATAAATAAAATTGTTGGAAATTGTTGAAATTAAGAGATGAAAATTATTAGAAACAGTTGAAAATTGAAATTGTTTATGTATATTTCATTATTTTGTGAATTGTGAACTTCTAATGATTGAAATTGTTGAAAATTTGGAAATAGAAATTGTTTATGTATGTTTTGTGATGTTAGAAATTTTGAATAGAAAGTGTTCAAAATTGTTGGAAATGGGATTGTTGAAAATTCCCAAATGGGATTGTTGAAAATTATTCGGAATGGAAAATGTTGGAAATGGAAATTATTTATGTATGTTTTGTAATGGTTGAATTGAAATTGTTGGAAAATATTATAAATGAAATTGTTGAAAATTGTTGTAATTAAGAAATGAAAATTGTTAGAAATTGTTGAAAATTAAAATTGTTTATGTATATTTCATTATTTTGTGATTTGTGAATTTATGATGGTTGAAATTGTTGGAAATTTGGAAATGAAAATTGTTTATGTTTTGTGATGTTTGAAATTTTGAATAGAAATTGTTCAAAATTGTTGGAAATGGAATTGTTGAAAATTATTGGGAATGGAAATTGTTTATACATGTTTTGTAATGGTTGAATTGAAATTGTTGGAAAATATTATAAATGAAATTGTTGGAAATTATTGAAATTAAGAAATGAAAGTTGTTAGAAATTGTTGAAAATTAAAATTGTTTATGTATATTTCATTATTTTGTGATTTGTGATTTTGTGATTTTTTAAATTGTTGGAAATTTGAAAATGGAAATTTTTTATGTTTTGTGATGTCTGAAATTTAGAATAGAAATTGTTCAAACTTGTTGGAAATGGAATTGTTGAAAATTATTGGAAATGGAAATTGTTTATGCATGTTTTGTAATGGTCGAATTGAAATTGTTGGAAAATGTTATAAATAAAATTGTTGTAAATTGTTGAAATTAAGAAATGAAAATTGTTAGAAATTGTTGAAAATTGAAACTGTTTATGTATATTTTATTATATTGTGATTTGTGAATTTGTGATGGTTGAAATTGTTGGTTGTTGGAAATGAAATTGTTAGCTGTTAGAAATGAAATTGTTGGAAATTTCGAAATAGAAATTGTTTATGTATGTTTTGTGATGTTTGAAACTTTGAATTGAAATTGTTCAAAATTGTTGGAAATGAAATTGTTGAAAATTATTGAGAATGGAAAAATGTTGGAAATGGAAATTTTTTATATATGTTTTGTAATGGTTGAATTGAAATTGTTGGTAAATGTTAGAAACTGTTTATGTACGTTTTATGATTGTTAGGAAATGGAAATTGTTTAAGTATGTTTTGTGATTGTTGGAAATGGAAATTGTTTATGCATATTTTGTGTAATTATGTTTGTTGAATAATTGAACTGTTAGTTTTTGAATTATGGTGAATTGCGTTCGATGAAATTAAATTGTGTATGATGTATGAATTATATCATATAAGATGGACATGCGTATTTATGCAACGAAATTATGTATTCTTTATTTTGATATATGCATTCATTTATTGTTACAAATAAATGGAAGGAAGTTCAAGTACTCATGATCAAACCACTTCAGGAAGATACGATAATTCAGCTTAAGCTCATGCTGCATTGGTTTCCAGTATGAGGAACCATAGTATTTGTTTGTTTTGTAACAAGCATTTGAAAGGTAAAGGAATAACTCAATTAAAGAATCATTTAGCTGGAGTTAAAAGAGATGTGAAACTGGCTTCTTTAGCTGGGATTAAAGGAGATATGGAACTATGTTAAAAAGTAAATCATGATGTGAAGTGGTAGATGAAAACTTTGCTTAAAGAATATTAGCATGAGAAAGATAGAAGGGAAAGGTTGAATTTTGAAATTGGTAGTGAAACTTCATTTGTTGGCTTTCGTGATTATGGAAATGTTGAAGGTGGTAGTAGTAGTGGTAGTGTTCCATCTCAGGCCCAGCAAAAAGATAATGTTACACCTGCACCTGATGCTAGGAAAAGAAGAAGGCAGGTGACTAGTTGTTTTGTACCACGAATAACTTCTGAAGCCCAACCTTCAATTCGTAGTGCAATGCAATTAAGAGAAGCGACTCATAATGTCGATGTGGAAGTAGCTAGATGGTGGTATGATACAGGTTCATCATTCAATACTTCACAGCCTTACTATTATCAACCTATGATGGATGCAATAGCCTCTTAAAATCCGGGATACAAAGCTCCTTCGATTGATGACTTAAGAGGTAAAATTTTGAGTTGTTTTGTTTCTGAAAGTAAAAGTTATTAAGCGAAAAGAAGAGTGAATTAGGCTACTTATGGATGTTCAATCATGTGTGATGGTTGGACAAATAGGCTACAAGAACCTATTATTAATTTTTTAGTTTATTCTACAAATGGCTCTATATTTTTTTATTATATTGATGCATATGGCCTTATTAGGAATATTGAGACTTTATTTGTGATATTTGATGAAGTTATGAATGAAGTAGGGCCAGAAAATATTGTCTAGTTTATTACTGACAATGATTCCGCTTATAAAGCGGTAGGAAAGAGGTTACAGAATACGTATAATTCTTTTTTTAGACTTCTTGTGCTGTACATTGCATTGACCTAATGCTAGAGAATATATTGAATCTTAAGTATTTTCTTGTTACTGATGAGATTATGTAGAAAGCAAAAAAGGTGACTAAGTTTATCTATAATCATGCATGGGTTTTGAATTTGATGAGAAAGAAATTTACCAATGGCAGGAATTTTTGTCGTCTTGATGTGACAAGATTTACAACAAATTTCTTATCACTTCAGTCTTTTATTTCCATAAAGAAAGAGTTAAGAAAAATATTTACAAGTGATAAGTGAGTTGCATCTCAACATGCTAAGTCTAATGCTGGATTAGAGGTTTTCAGCATTAAACTAGAAGATAGAGAATTTTGCTCTCAATGTCAATTTGTTATTTGAGTTTATGAGCCTTTGGTGAGGGTGCTTCGATTGATTGATAGTGAAGAAAAGCCAACAATGAGTTATTTTTTGGATGCCATGGAAAGAGCAAAGGAAATAATCAAGGCTAATATGAAACATAAGCCTTTTTTGTATACATCATATCTTTCAATCATCAATAAAAGATGGGAAAGACAACTTTCTTCTCCTTTGTTTACAGCTGAGGCATTGTTGAGTTCTAGTGTATATTTCAGACCAGATTTTACAAAGAAAGCTGAAGTCAGTAAAGGAACACTATTCACTATTATAATAATTGTTAGCCATGAAATGATACAAGATCTTTTAAGCTCACAAATAGAGCTTCATAAGCTATCTTCTGGGGACTTTGGGTTGTCGATTGCTATTCGACGAAGAACAAAACTTTCTTCAGGTATTAACTATTTCTTTTTTCTTATTTGTTGGAAATTAATTATTACTTCATTTTGTTTGTAATATTACTTTTGTTATCTTATGATTTACAATTTCTTGGTGGGTTCAATTCGAAAGAATTGCAAATCTTTGCAATTAAGATTTTAAGTTAACGTGTGAGTACAACGGATTGTGGACAAAACTGGAGTACATTTGAATTCATCCATTACAAGAAAAGGAATAGATTAGAGCACAAGACATTGAATGACTTGGTATTTGTTCGTTATAATTTAAAGCTTTGGGAAAGGTATATTATTATCATTATTGATTTCATTATAATTTTCTAATAATTAAATTTTATTGTTTACTAGGAGTTTTAATAACACAAGTAGTTCAACATATCCAATATATATTGATAATATCGATCTTCTTACTGATTGGGTTTCTGAGGAACCGGATTTAATAGATGTGAATGACTTGGAAGATAATCTTGGTTGGGAAAACATTGACATGTCATTTGGTGCATTGAATTTGATCGATAATGATGATGAGACTCCTCATAATGATGATAATTTTGTACCAAATGATAACTAGGGTCAATATAGTTATAGCAAATATCCTCTCGTAGACAATTGAATGAAGTTCCAGGTTTTTGTTTTTTCTCTTCTTTTAATTTTACTTATATTGGATGTATATGTTAAATTATATATATATAATGTAATTGTAAATATTTTTATTATAGGTTTCACTTTTACTTGGTTGGTTTCTCATCACGAACTCTTATGGTAAATTGTAATATTTTGAAAGTTAAGGATATTTATTATCATTTTTATTGGATATTTTGAACTTTTGAAGTAATTATTATTTATTATATGATGAAATTGTCATATTTTAAATACTTTGTATTATTCTTAATTTTATATTTATATGATGATAATTTTCTTTTTTTTACATTAATTGTGGCTATTATTTATGTATGGAATATTTGAAAATTATTGTTATTTCATATTAATTGTGATTATTATTTATTATTATGATTTTTGAAAATAGGGTTGATGTAAACTTATAAAGTATACAGTACAACTGTACAATATGACAATGAACTATTTTACAATTTCTAAAAAAATTCAAGTACTATTTTATAAATTTAAAAAATTATCCAAAACGATATCCAATATTGATCAGTATCAATATAGTACTGTATCAAAACTTAATCCAGTACCAACAGTGACGTAGCTACATGGGGGCCATTGGGTCAACGGGCCCCCCAAAATTTTAAAAAATTAAATATTGTATATATATACATATATGATGATGAAGTTATTTGAGGGCTATTAATATATTG
>JANIHZ010148408.1:0-10434 GCA_027478365.1 Erythroxylum rufum
ATTAATTCTAATGAGATTAAATTAATTCTAGGCTTATTGGAGCTTGAATTATCAAAGTCCAATAAGATTCCCCACTTTTAAAGATGGTATTTATCATGCTTTATCATCATTAAATGGAGTAATGATGTTACCATTAAATGGTTTAATGGTTATCTTTTAATGATGGCATGTTATGTATCCTTTTTAGCATTCATTTGATTAAAGATGAAAGATGTGCATTTGATGGATGATCTTCCTTCTTTCATCACTAAAACTGAAATTAATATGTCATTTTAGGTTATGATATTTTCATATAGCCATCTTAAAAGACAAATGAGAAGAGTCTCATTTAATGGCTTTTTTATGATTGATTAAAGAAAGAAGTGATGCATTACATGCTATTCTCTTCTTCCTTTCCATGTATAACTGAGATTGAGTGTGTAAGAATGCGTTCTTGCATGGTTTAACTCTCTCTCTCTCCTTTCATGCATGAGTGAGCCAAAATTTGCAAGAGAAAAGTCTCATTTTTGGTTCATTTCTTCTAAGAAAAATCTCCTCCAGACATTTCTTCTCCTTTCTCACCAAAAGATTTTGTTAACCAAGTTGTCCTAGAAGAACAAGAGGTAAATCAAATTGGTTGAGGATACAACAACAAAGGGAGGATAGATTGACAAAGGAAAGGATTCAAAAGCAAAGGCTTTGGATGCAAGAAGAAGGAAAGGATAACGTAACGAGGAATTAAAACTGTAGCGAAGGAGTCGGTAATAATCTTCATCTTGTTTATGTTTATTATTATGCTTATACCATATCATGTATAGATTGGCATGATGATTTGGATATATTGCTTCCGCTGCAAATATGATTTCTAAAAAGTTTTGAAATCTACCTGTTCTCTAAATATGGTATGCTTTCTTTTTCCGATCCAACACTAAGGTGTTAAGCTCCTGCATGAGTTATCCCAGCTATGTTCACTCTTCATCTTACTCCTGTAGGAGTTATCCCAGATATCTTCATTCTTCATCTTTCTTCTTCTCACACACCACCGAAATCCTCTCAACCTTTACCTCCCTAGGTTTTGCTATGTTTGTGTCCAATTGCTACATCAATAATTCAAACTTTTACCCTTCACAAGATAGTTAAAGAATCAGATTATTGTTGTCTCTTATCCTAGTCAAAAATCATCCTATTGCTACCTTGAACATGTGATGAATCTTGCATGCATATAAGGCAAAGTTGACCTGATGAATTGAGCTAGAATTGGACCTAAATAAGTAAGTAAAAGATTGTTCTTTATGGTGTTATACTAGAAAGTTTATGTTGTTTGAATTGGGGATAGATTGCATGTTATGTTGATGATGAGGTTGTGCTGGAATTTGATGGAAGAACTTGGATATGTTCTATTGTGTTCTTGATATATGAACCGTATGCTATGGGTTGTTTTTACTAATGAATTAAATTGAAATTTGAAGTACGGGGAAGGTGAATTGATGCTAAAGAAAGGTGCTAATATAGTGATCTTGAAATAAGAAAGAACTCACACTACATGTATGATCAAATGAATGACAGATTCTGTTTTAGTTTTAATGAATGGAAGATCATGATTTGTGAGTTGCCTAATAAATGATTTTTGAATTGGATTTGGAAATGAATTTAAAAAGGGATTAAAGCTTGAATAAGATAGAATTAAAGTGAAATTGATGAACATTGGTGAAGGTAAGTTGGAAGGAGCATGAAGTTAAAATTGGAAACTAACTGAAGGCTATGGGTGAGTGAACCTTCGGTTCACTCATCCCACAATTTTGGGAATTATAAGGCTCCTTCCCACATTTGTGGGAATTGCCTTGGAGGGAGAAAAGATTGGTTTTATTAAAGTGTTGATCTATATAAGGTTAAGGCACTTTACAATGGTGTAATTGGACTTAATTAAGGTGTAAAATGAACTTAGAAAGTTACTTGATTAATTGATTAAGTGGTTGATAAGTTTAAGTTGTTAATTGAGTTTATAAATTAAGAAATAGATTGTTTGATTCCAATGTATATGAATTTGGGAAATACGAGTTGTTATAGGTAAAAAGACATTCTTAAGAATGCAGATGTGATTCAAAGGATATAAGTAATGAATTAGGTATGATTGCATGAGAATTTGGTATTGTGTGATTGTATAATGTTAGAAAAGGAGTGATGAATGTTTGAATGATGAATTGAGAGTACTTAAGTTTACTTAAAGCATAACCTTATTATAACATCCCATTACCTATGTTAAGACTAGAATTGTGATTTATGAGAAAGTACTGAGAAATTAGGAAACACACATCATGCTTTAGGTATAATTGAGTTTTTAAATGTGGTTAAAATGTGATTTGACAATTTTGGTTTATTTGGGGTATTTTGAAATTTTCAGTGAATTTTAAAAAAATATTGCTTTATGGGACAATTATAGAGTGACACATGGCAGCATATATATGTGATAACTGGCTACGTTGTAATGTGACAAATGGGTTATATATGTGGTGATAAGTGGCTGTTGGGTTGTTTGACACGTGAATGCTCATGCAAATACCCACAAAGTTGGCTCTGAGTAAGGAAGGTTACTGTAACTTTTGATCATCGAAAGCATTCTCTGTTTGGTTCTGTCTATCACCGAATATTGAACTGTTCTTATTGGTTGTCTTTGAGTTATTCTTACTACTGGGAATAGCTGAATCAAGTAAGTAACTTGATGACGCTTTTATGGTGTAAATATATATATGCATGCATGGGTTTGAGAATTGAGGTTGCGGTGATGAATACTTTGGATGACGAATTAGAGAATAGTAAATAAAAGTGAACAATGAGAGTTTAGAAATGCATTTGCCTGCTAATGCATAATGTGACATACACATACATATGAATAATGAACTTTTCGCACATGAAAATAATTATACATGCATTCATTGACATTCCGGGTATAATTGTTAATAAATGTGAATGTTATTGAGAATTGTGGGTTATTGGTATTGAAAATTGATTTGGAGAGTGAAATTGTTGATTTAGAATTTTTGGAGAATTTTAGGAAATTTTCTAAAAATTCGGGGTAATTTCTAGACTAAGAAAAATGCCAAGTAGCAAGAAAATTATTAACTGGTAGTAGAATTTACTGTCAAATGGAAATGGAAATTTAGATAAATGGCTTTAGGAATTATTGACAAGTGTCATTGAAAAATGGGAGACAATTGGAGTAAAAATTGGAGACAAATGGACTAGTTTAATAAAAGATCGATGAGGAACCACAAAAAGGAGACATGTGGCAAGTGACAAGTGTCACTTGCAACACCTTATGCCTAACCCACGAAATTACTCAACATTCAAGACCATCTCTTTAATTTTTGTCTTTCACTTTATTCACTTACTCTCATCTCTTGAAATTTCTCCACTCATCTTCTCCATCTACGATTTTCTCACCTCACCAACATTGGAGCTTATCTTGCCTCCATTTACCACCATTATTTGCTACCATCTTCTTCTTGTTCACTTTTTTTATTGAGGAACCCACCTTTTGAAGATGAAGAACGTGGGTTGCTTGGGAGCTAGGGTTGAGTGAGAGTTTGAAGAATTTGGAGCTGAACCAAGTAAGTTTTGCTTTCAATGTTATCGGTATTGTTAATTTAAGCTAGAATGATGAGTAACTACTTGAGATTTGATGATTTGATTTTGCAAGGTTTATGTATGTGTCATGGATGATGAAAAATTTATGTTCATGTCTTGTTTTTGGATATGTAGGATGAGTAATAATTCATGTAAGGGTATAGAGAGGTTTGGAGTTGAATGATCATAAAAGTGGTCTTTGGATAAGTGTAGAAAATTAATTATGATTGGGTAAGTTTATATGCACTGTCTTGGGTTAATGATCAAGTTTAGGTCTTGAATTATTTGTGATTGATTTATTGAGTGAATTGGGTAGATAATGATGAGGAAATGTAATGGGAGAGATAAATTAGGTAGAAGATGAGTTAGATGTAAAATATTGAAAGTTCGAAAATCTGGAAAATTTTTGCATCAATATGATCTCTGAGTATGCTTCAATGTATTAGCCATAACTTTTTCTATAGTTGTTCAATTTAGATGATTTTGGTTATGATTAAACTAGAGGCATTTGGCTACATGTCTTATGAAGACTTTGAATTTAAATTTTGTTTTTAAAAGTCCCAATCTTGACATGAATTTAGGAAATTAAGTGCAGCAAAAGTTATGGATGAATGTATATGCTTGTGTTCCATTTTGGGTGTTTATGAACAAATAGGGAATATGATTTTGGTTATGGATGTTGTTGACCTAAGCTTGAAGTATACATGAAGTAGTCATCAACTTGAAATGATGAATTTTGAATATGAAGTGCTTGATACTTAGGAATAAGTTATGTTATGGAAAAAGGATAGATTTTTTTTGAATGATAAGATGTAGTTGAATATGGTGGATTAAATGAGTTGAGAGTTGAGGGTTTAATGAAATCTAGCTGGTGTTTGAGTTGTTATGAAGTGGCTTTGTGCTAGAAGAGGTGAATTGAGAAGATTATGGGTGTATATGATGTTAGAATGGATGTAGGAACCATTGGAGAGGTTTTGGAGGGAGTTTTGTGTCTCATATGTTCGTTAAACGAACATTAAGTCCATTAAATGGACGTTCTTAGGTATAAAAAGGCCCCCAGTCCAAACGGACATGGATGTCCGTTAAACGGACCTTCTCAGGTGAAAAAGAGCCCCCAGGCCCGACAATGTCCGTTAAACGGACATTCTCAGGACAATTATAGTAAATCGTGATTTTTCACTCTCTTAAGAGCAACATCTCGCTTCGAAGGTTGCATCAAAGTTGTAGATCTTGAAGTCCTCTTTCAAACCTCCAGAAACGACATCAATCCGACATCTTTGGTGAAAGGTATGGTAATCACGCCAACATAGATTCATTTGGAATGAGGACATAAACATGGTTGATTCCTTTGACCATAACTTCTTCTCTAGACCTCAAAATGACTTGATTCTTAAAGCAATAGATTCCTAACAAATTTTTCGACCGCTTCATAAAAATTGGTAGAAATTGGTACTGATTTGAGAAAGATTGATCAAATGAAAGTGTGGGAATCTGTTGGAACAGTGTGAATAGGATTATTTTTACCAAGCATACTTCAGTGTTTTGATTATATTTGGATCTGTAGGATTCTAATTGAGATGATTTTTGATTTGGAGTAAACTATAGAAATAGGGATACAAATCATATGAAGAAGTAGAATTATGATTCAGTCTCTAAGATGTTCAATTTTTGGATGAAAATTGTGTATAGTACACTATTTTTGAATGGGAACAGCCAAAACAATTTGAAGCATATCTTCAAAATTTATGAACCAAATTGAGTGATTTTAGTGTCAATAGAAACTTAATACATTAGAGTACCACTTTTTAAAAGGAAGTGTTGCCTAATTTTGCCATTTACCTTATTAGATTTATTATGCAAAGTTGAGCCGTATGTGTATTATAACAAAAATATGAAATGGTCAATGAAGTTATGAAATGGTTATTATGGTCCAAATTATAAATACACATGGTATTAATGAGAGCTTTGATATCTGAATGAGTTATGGATAAGGATTGCAATAAAGTACCCCGGAATTGTCATGAACATGCATTATACATATTTCATTTCATTCATATGTATTATTAAACACTTATGATTGTACAAGTTGTGATATATGTGTATCTTGCATAAATTGGTTGTGCAGGCTAAATGTCCACATTCAGGCATTCCCAGAAATTGGAAGCAAATGCTAATCTGGAGCGTACTGTGAGTAGATTGAGATGGTCTCACTTTATGTTTTGTTATTTGAATTTTGCATTATTTGACTGTTGAATCATTATGTGAATGTGATTGATTGTGTTAGTTTCCGAACTGAAGGTCCAATGAATGTGATGTATGAATGAAATATTGAAGTGCTCATTGAATGTTAATTAGATAAACTAAGTGTACATAATTTGATTGTTAAATTTGTTTTGTAAGTGGATTTGCACGTAAATGAAAAGTGATACTCAACTCTAATGTTGAATGCCGAACTACGGTCCGATGATATGTGAAAGTAAGTGAATTTGTATAATGAAAATGTGACTGATGCATTTCGTTTCATAATTCATGAAACATAATGGCTGTTGTGACCAGAGTAGCCACCGATTAGAGCTTAATGCTCAACGAGTGAAAATGAGCGTGGAGCTCAAAAGTGAATCAAAGCCTCAGGCTCAACGTTTAATGAGCCCTGTATCCCCCAAGCGGATAAGGGATAGTTATCAATGATCCCTATATGGGACAGTTCAGGCACTCGGTCATAACAAAATAACAAATGAAAAGTGGGTCTCATGTGCACTGCATATGCATAATATGAATGATTATATCTATTGAATGTGAAGTGTGAAACATTGTGAAGGGAATTATATGTTATGTGATTGGGTGAGCCATCGAGGATGGTCGCTCATCGAGTTCGCAAAACTCACCTAAAATTTTTCAATATTTTTCAGGATCAGAAGAATACCCATTAGGTAAACGGGAGTATACCTACTGCATACAATTCAGAGGTAGAGGTCGGGATCAGTTCGCGTCTACATTATATTTCTTTATTTTTGTACCGAATTATAATTTCCGTAAATTTTGTATTAAAGAATGTATTATGAAATTATTATATAATGTGTATGCCAATATAATCATGTTGTATTGACATAATGATTATGGGTGTTTTGTTTACGAAATGGGCCTTAGTGATAAACAAACTACTGTTGATTTGAAAAATGTTTATGGAATAAATCGGGCCCAAATTGTTAACTGATTTTCGTGCATTTGATTGTATTACAAAAAATTTGTACTAAGTTTTGACTAATTGAGTGCTCTAGCATGCCACCCCCGTGGGTCACGGACTCGGATATCACTCATGATGTCGGGTTCGGGTCCTGTGGGAGTAGGGTGTTAAATATATGGTATCAGAGCCCAGAAGTACTATCTTATATGGGCAGTTTCTGAAATATGGGTCAAGTTACATGCATTTAAGTCAAGTCATAGCAGACAGTGGCAACTGATCCCTAGTCTGAGTCATATGAGTATAAGTCACACGCATGAGCATATGTTAAGTGTTTAAGCTAATAGAAATAGTGAGAAAAGTGATGATATGTCATAATGTAAGAAAATGGACGTTGTGGATATGTAGAAATGAGAAATTATATATGATTAGATATGACAGACAAAAATTTAACATAATTGTATTGGTGAATATATTATGGAATACGATGTTAATATTGTACTGTGAGGATATATCCTCGAATGTAAACTTAATATGAATGCATTGTTGTGGATTGTGATATAAGTGGAAATGATGAGACTAAAGTGTACAAGCTAGGTTAAAGGAAATAAAATTTGCTATGACCTTGAAAGGTTAGACTTGGATTTGAAATGAATGTCGGATAAATGTGATAAAAGTTATGATTTAGCGTAATAATATGTCTATGATACTAAGATCAAAATTTTTTGATGATTCTGCATCTATAATTTTGAATGGATTGAGGATATACATATGGAAGATGAAATAAATGACAGAAATGAAGAAGGAAAAAAAGGGAATAAAATAGTTATAAATGACCTTACAAGAGATGAATGATGTGTAGTATTGAGAAAGTTAGAAATGAACATAAGTTGGGATTTTATGTATGAACGCGATTAAGGAAAAGATGATGAATCAAATGAGAGGAGTTAATGCACTCAAAATGATAGTTCAATTATTATGTAATGATGTAGCATTATAAGAGGTAAATTCTAGAAAATTGAAATAAAATTCATGTTAGTAAATGTGTTAATGTGAGGAAGAAAGTGCAGGGCATGATAGTGGCAAAATAGGTTTCTATCACGATCGTGTTGAGATACCCCAATTGTAGGCAGGAACAAGATAGAAGTGTTGTCTAGAATCAAATGGAATTTAAGTATCATTAGAAAATGTTATTAATTGGTTAATTGACATAAGTACATTCTAAATAAGATGTAATGGTTTTAGTGGTATATGTTAAGGTACTGGAGTAAATGAATTTGCTTATTTCCTTATTGAGCCTTATTATAAAGGATGTTCTGATCATATAAGTTATGATATGAATTGATCTTATTAAGATATTATAAAAGGTTGAAATTGATCTTCTTGAGGTACTAAGAATGACTGATAAGTAATCGTAGGAAATAGTTGAATGATAAGGATTTTATAAACAATATTGAGGATAGTACCAAGAAATCACTGAGATAGGGTCAATAAACTGGAGGATTCAATTTAAGAATGACCAATGAAGGAACAAATCAGAAATGAATAATTATCAAGTCAAAAGTGAATATTGGAGTTACATCCCCAGCGGAGACTCAAGCATAAGAGGTAGAAAACGCTACTGAGAGTGTATGCATTTTTGTAGATATAAAGCATCTAACTGGGTGATTGGATTCTTGAAATTGAGGTGACATTAAGTATAAGAAATACAAGTTAGATCTAATGAATGTGTTACCAACACAGGAAACTAAGTTATCCAATAAATCGAAATGTGTAGAGAGAATAGTGTGAATGAGTGGGCATTAGAATAAATTCATATGAAAATAAGAGAAAATCAAATGAATGGAGAAAATTATTCGAGAGAGATAAGTCAATTGGGAAAAACTAAGAATAACATGTGATAATATTACCTCATTTGAGGAACTAGTGATTTAAGGAATTATAAGAACTAATCAAGGGCATATGGAGTTTTGGCAACCTTTGTTTGAATTAACAAATGCCCCCGACAGTATGATGATAGTGAAGATTAAAGAGATCCAAAGAAAGTAAAGGTAATAATGAAGTAAGAAGCATCAAGGAAATTATAAGAGATTTGGAGTTCTTTAGAACTAGCTATATATATTGGACATTATCAGAAGTTGTTGAGGAGTTTTTAATGACCTTAACCTTTGACAGAAATGTCTGAGGGAAAAACATGTAAATTGTATGGACTATCGAATGTAAAGAGAATTTTGAGGAATTATAACACCAACGATAATAGTATCATCGAAAACTGGAAATTATGTAGTGAACAATGATGTTTTACACCAGAGATTAGGATGTGATCTAATGCAGCAAAATAAAGTGAGTTTGTATACATACAGAAAATTAAAGTCTTATAAGTTGATTTTGATACATGGTTTAAAATGTGCTATAATAGTAATTGGTTTGAGAGTTTGGAGACATTATATGTACAAGGACATTTATAATTTTCTATCGATCATTTATATTGAGCAAATTATTAAGTTTGAAAGAATTAAATACAAGATTGAGACAAGGAATAGAGTTACTGGAAGGTTTTGGTGTACAAATGAGTATTTTCCCAGTAAAGCTAGTGCTGTAATCTGATGCATTGAATAGAAAATTAAATAACGATGTACGCAAATTCGGATATTGAGGTTATTAAATCTAGTGCGATAAAAAATGTAGAATGTCGAGCTAAAAAGTGGCAAAAAGAAAGTATTATTAGCTATTGAAATTTAAAATCAGTTGTGAATAAAAGGATTGGCAAAGTCCAAATTGAGGATTTAGAAATTGTGAACCTTATCGAGGAATTGAAAACATGGATCCAACTTTCGGATAAATGGTATTTATGATTGGATTAGGAAGTATGTGTAATACCTGATAAAGAGACTGTTAGAGAAAACACAAAAAAACAATCGAAGCTATATGTCCTAGTAAGAATACATCGAAAGAGCAATAGATGGCTAAGAATGTAGAACCGAGTGATTATATGTTTGAGTTACCAATAATCTTAACTATTGGAGACAGGTGTAAAGCTTATATTTTTTGAGTTCATAGAAACATGAGATTAATGTATTGGTCAAATTGATTGTAGGCATAACAATCGTTATATTAGTGATACCATACTGTGTCATACGACAAAAAGAGTTGTTTGCTCTTACATTGTGATGAAGAGGGCCTAAAAGAATGGTTAAAGGCCAAAAATAAAAAGTAAAAAAAATTGGGATACTGTTAGTTAGTGGAATGAATCTATAATAAAAAAATAAAGTGGCTAATGAAAGGCGAATGAATTTTGGTGGATCACATCAAAGTTATGGAATATAGTGAGATAGACTTAGGAGTTAACTTTATTAACATCGATGAGAAGTGAAAAAGAAGAATTGTCTCTGAGAGTATCACCTTTGCCAAGGTGTACTTAGATGGCGATAAAGGTGTAAATAGGGGAAACTAAGTTTGACATAAAGTGGTCCATATACAACTATGGTGAGAATAGGACTATGGATTTATGAGTTAGTATAGATGTTTCGGATTCACACAGTGTTACATGGATATGGTTAGGAAGTATTGTTATGATCCGATATATGTGTTGTTGAGACTGGAAGTGAAAATTTGAGTAATCTGAAACTCATCAAGGAAATAATTAAGAA
>JANIHZ010148416.1:0-10432 GCA_027478365.1 Erythroxylum rufum
CTATTCAATATTATTTATAAATTTTATTTATTTAATAATTCTTCAATTTTTTTAGTATATCATTAATTTTAATAATTGTTAATGTATCACAAGAATTTTATACCTGTAAACAATGTATTATTTAATTGCAATTCACAAACATATCATAATACACTAATTAATATCAAAATACACTAATTGTAATTCACAAATATGTCATAATACACTAATTAATCTGAAGGTTCATCTATCATCTGACTACCAAGAGTCCTTTGTTGAAAGAACATCCATCAGACATTGTACAAGTTTGTAAGACATAAGATAAGGGCCGAAGAAGTAGTAGTATCTTCCTTAAATGAATTAGTCTTTCGACTTTTCTTGTGCTTTTTTTGAATACTACAAGTTGCCACTGTGTCTTCACCAACGGCAGCTGTGGAGCTTCAAATTCATGACTAACCATACCTTAAAGCAAAGTATCGGGATTCCCATGGGTTTCGAAGGTACTTGTCCTTCATATTGTTATGCATCGAAGGCTGAAAGTAAAAAAGGTTCCGAGAGCTTAACCACAACAAATTTCTCATTCACAGAACATGGGTTTCGAAGGTACTTGTCCTTGTCTCTGCCCAATATATTTGCTGCTCCGTTTGCACCAAATTCTGCCCTTTCTTTGTCTCCTCCACCGTAGTAGCATCCAGAAAATGCAAGCATATCAGGTTCAAACCTATGCGTCAAAGTTAAAATTAGCTTCTCTCCCACAATGAAGATAATCACTCGCATTTCTGAAACATCTATCACATCATTAAATTACCAAACTCACTTAAATGCAATAATGTATTTTTGAAGTTCAACTTATAAGTTCCATCATGTAAGGACTATCCAGTTAACAGAATAGATGAAAACTACTAAATTAGAGTTGAGATAATCTTACCTCAAGTGAAGGGCAATGAAGTGTTCGCCTTTTCTTCTCATCCTCCCAACCAACTTTTTACCAATTTCAAGAACAGGATCAGTGAACCTCAAAGCATGATAATTTACTCCACATCTCAGCTTTTGTAAAATGAGAATCCAACTTATTTAAGAGTCTATAATCAAACACTGCCTACAACATAAAAAAATACTAATTTGTGATTAACAATGAAGATTATTATGTAGAGAACATGGTAATGGATTATGTAAACTGCATTTATTGAACTTGAGGCACTATTCTAGGATGTGCAATTAATTGCATAACAGAAACTGCCTTTATTAGAAAAGTAGAGAGCATAGGATTTTACGAAGCACAGCTGATAAGTCCCATTAAATACAATAGAGATATCTAATTGTCTGGTAAAAGGTTTCAAACTTACATACTTCTTAATAAGGACAGGTAAAACTCAATTTTCATAACAACTTGGAGTACACTTCCTTGGAACACGCATGCTATGTGGAATCAAGACTTTCCCACCTTTACTTAGGGGCTGTTTGACGATTTCAACATCTCTTGAAAGGAATGACATGAACCAGTCAACATCGAAGATTTCAGCAAATTCGATGCACCAAAGATCCAAATCAATATCAGTGCCATGTAATTTCCTCGGGTAAAGGAAGAGTAAATGCATGGCTCAAAAATAGATCCATACCTAGCATCTTTCTAGAAGGATTTCTTATGCAGTTTCGGGACAACAAGAGTGGCATTTAAAATATAAGCTACAACGACAACATCTGTTATCTGCAGCTATCAATGATTAAGCCAAATTACATCTAAGTTTATTTCTTCAGTAAAACAATAGCAAGTTGAAAAAGTCAATGCGTAAGAGCCAGAAGCCAATTGGACTTTTAAAAATGTGAGGTGGGACAATAATAACACAATGCGTGAGTAGTTCAAAAGCCTGTCCAGGAAACTCACCCCTCACTTAAGGCCATCAACAAGTACCTATTTGGATGTGTTTTCATAGCAATTGCTATACCGCAATTAAGTCCGTGCTTCAATACATTTAACTATAACAATATTAGAATATAGCAAATAAATTCTACCAAGTTAAGTTCATTTTTTCTTGCTTTTAAAGGTCCAAAAATAGGGAAAATATTACACCCATACCATTAAAGAAAAGAAAGAAAGAAAGGAAACCCAAAAACCCTACCAAAATTCAATTTCTCTAGCTGTTCCGCTCGCTTTCTTTCTAGCTGCACAAGGAAACAAACTATGCATGGTATAATTTACCCTGTGAGGGAAATACCTACAAATGAGTAGTGAATTATAACAATGCAACAGATAAACATCATAAAATCCCAAAATAAGAAGAATCAAGGCAAACCATAGTATGAGCTGATTCAAGAACTCCATATTTGATATTCAAGTCATAAGACATCCTCTCAACCTTCGCCTTTCCTGGGATGTACAATAAACGAAAATCAGTCTACACAAGCTGCAGAACTTTTATATGTTTAATGGTACTCGATGAAGAATAAACCTTGTACGAGTTGTTGCTTTTTTTGACGAAGCTTCTCCCTCAAGCTGGCAAGCTTTTCATTCTGAAGTACTCTCCAATTTAGTTGATCATTTGCCTTCCCCTGATTATCGTCAAAAAAATTAAACTAATTTGAAATTTCCCCTTTTCTCCATTACATAAAAATGTATGATGGTCATTAAAAATGTTCAGACGATGTAAAGGAGAGAAAGATCGAAGTGGGATGGGGTGGATTAAAGTCGAACCTTTGCAACAAGCACATCGCTCAATCTTGAGCACAATGAATCTCAACGGATCTTCAAGGATTTCAATGATGTGTTGAACTCATTTAAACTGAAACATACTGCAACCACTGTTAGAACCATCGTCACCCTGAATATCACCGTCCGCACACCCCTCCTAACCTTCTCCACCACTAAGGCCGCCGGTGCCATAACACTCCTTGTATGTAACTCAACAACAACAACAATAAAGTAAAATCTAAACCAAATTCCTTATAGAAACCCTAGCGGAGCCCGAGCATGAACGGTTTAAGTTTCGAAATCGGTAAAGTAGCGGGTGTCCATTGGCCATTACTCAAAAATTGGTCTCAAGGCGATCACAATTAGGAGTGGCAAGCAATTAGAGGAGCCAGGTGTTTAAAAAAATAGCCAACAAAAGCAAAAGGTAGAAGAGAAAGAAGAAGAGAAACCATATGTACCACCATCACCACCCTACAAGCTTAAGATTCCATATCCGCAGAGGGTGAGACAATATCAAGTCAGTACTCAATTCTCAAAATTTTTGGGGAAGTTGAAAAAACTTTAGATTAATTTGTCTTTGGTGGAGGCATTGGAGTGTATGCCCAAGTATGCGAAGTTTCTCAAGAGCATATTGACACACAAACACACTTGGGAGGATAATCAGACGGTAACCTTGACAGCGAATTATAGTTCGATCATCACAAGCATAATGCCTTCAAAACTACAAGATCTAGGGAGTTTTAATATTCCATGTGTTGTTGGTGATTTTGAATTGTCTAAATGCTTATGTGATTTTGGCGCAAGTATTAACTTGATGCCTTTGTCTATTTTCAGGAAATCGGGGCTAGGAGACGTCAAGCCAACATCTATGCTTATCCAACTTGCAGATCAATCCATCAAGAGGCCATTTGAAGTAGTAAAGATGTTCTGTTAAAAGTGGATAAAATTTTAATTCTTGATGATTTTTTGTTTTGGATTTTGAAGAAGATAGTAATTGTCCATTGATTTTGGAAGGCCCTTTATGAATACTGGTGGGGCATTAGTTGATGCGCATGAAGGAAAACTGGTTTTGAGAATTGGTGATGAGTGGGTTGAATTCAATATGACTAAATCTTTGAAGAAACCAGTGGATGGAAGTGCTTGTGTGAAGATTGATGTTGTGGATGATTGTGTAAAGGAGGTTGAAAAGGAAGTTGAGAAAGTTGTCGAAATGTATAGAGATGAGAGTGTGAGTGAAGAGAAATTATGTGAGGAGGGTGAGCAAGAGAAGTTAGAGAGAGAGGATGCACCCACACCACCTTCCATTGTAAAGCCTCCTATTATAAAACTAAAACCCTTAACTTCTCACCTTAGATATACATTTTTAGGCAAGGACCACACCTTTCCTATCATCATTTCCAACCAATTGGATGCTGAGCAAGAAGAGAAAGTGGTAGAGACCATTGCGAAGAGGATGAGAGCCATGGGGTGGCAAATTTCTGATATTAGGGGGATTAGTGACAATATGGTGATGCATAGGATTAACCTCGAAGAAGGGTGCAAGAAAATGAGGGCGAGGCAAAGAAGGTTAAATACAAACATGCAAGAGGTTATGAAGAAGGAAGTGGTGAAGCTTTTAGATGCAAGTATTATATACCCAATTTCAGATAGTGAGTGGGTGAGTTCAGTGCAACGTGTGCTTAAGAAGGGAGGCATGACAGTGATGGAGAATGAAAAAGGTGAACAGATTTCCAGTAGGACCATCACAGATTGGAGAGTGTGCATTGACTATAGGAAGTTTAATTGGGCCACCAAGAAAGACCATTTTTCATTATCTTTTGTGAACCAAATGATTGAGATGGTGGCTACCCATACTTTTTATTATTTTCTTAATAGATATTCAGGATACAATTAGGTGTTCATATACCCACAAGACCAAGAGAAAATAACTTTCACTTTTCCTTACGGGACTTTTGCTTATAGGAGGATGCCTTTTGGTCTATGCAATACACCAGCCACATTCCAAAGATGCATGATGGCCATCTTTGTAGATATGAATGAGGACTTTATGGAGGTATTTATGGATGATTTCTCAATTTTTTGGAGACTGTTTTGATCATTGCTTATTTAATTTGGATAGAGTGTTACAAAGATCCGAGGAGTCTCATTTAGTCTTGAATTGGGAGAAGTGTCATTTTATGGTACAAGAGGGGATTGTTTTGGGCCATAAGATCTCATGCAGGGGGATTGAGGTAGATCGAGCTAAGACTAAAGTGATTGAAATGCTCCCACCTCCTACCAACATTAAAGGAATTTGAGCATTCCTTGGTCATGCAGGGTTCTACAGACGATTCATCAAGGATTTTTCTTTTATTGCTAGACTACTAACTAACTTGTTAGTTAAAGATATGCCTTTGGTATTTGATGATGATTGTTTAGATGCTTTTAACTTATTAAAGATGGCACTTACAACAACGCCTATTTTGATGTCACCAGATTGGTCACTTCCCTTCGAGATCATTTGTGATGTAAGTGACCATGCTATTGACTGTGTACTCTGACAGTGGAAGGAAAAGAGGTTACATACAATTTACTATGCTAGCAAGACCTTGATAGGAGCACAATTGAACTGTACCACCGCTGAGAAGGAGTTGCTTGCAATGGTATTTACATGTGAAAAATTTTGTTCTTACCTTTTAGGCTTACAAGTTATTGTTTTTACAGATCATGTGACCTTATGTTATCTCTTTCCAAAGAAGGATGCCAAGACTAGGCTTATCCAATGAGTACTTCTTCTCTAATTAAGGATAAGAAAGGAGCAGAAAATGCTGTGGTAGACCACCTATCAAGGCTTAAAGGGGAACAAAATAAAGAAGAAGTGGAAATTGAAGAGCATTTTCTTGACGAGGCTTTAATGATGGTAGAAAATCCTTTTCTTCTTTGGTTTACAGATATTGCCAATTATCTCTTAGGTGGTATTCTTCCCCTTAATCTCTCACATCAACAAAGGAAGCGGTTCTTATTTTAGTGTTCTCATTATATTTAGGATGAACCTGTGTTGTATAAAATATGTCTTGACATTTTGATTTGCAGGTGTGTCCCTAAAGATGAAATGCTTGAAGTTTTAACTCAAGTGTCATAGTTCAGTTTATGCCGCACACTGGGAGCAAACAAGACGACTGCTCACATTTTTTAGAGTGGATTCTATTGGCTAAGCTGGTTCAAGGATGCCCAAGATTTTGTATTACGTTATGATAGGTGCCAAAGAGTAGGCAATATTTCAAAAAGAGATGAGATGCCACTTTCAATCATCATAGAGGTGGAGATATTTGATGTATGGGGCTTGGATTTCATGGGACCATTCTCATCTTCCCTAGGTAACTCTTATATATTAGTTGGAGTTGATTATGTGTCTAGGTGGATCAAAGCAATAGTTACTCTAACAAATGCTTACAAGGTGGTGTAACGATTTATTAAAAAGATCTTCACTAGATTTGGGGTGCCTAGAGCTATCATAAGTGATGGAGGGAGCTACTTTTGCAACAAACCCTTTGAGGCTCTTTTGAGAAGATATAATGTTCATCATAGAGTGGTAACACCTTACCACCCACAAACAAGTGGCCCAAATGGAGGTGGTGAATAGAGAGTTGAAGAAGGTAGTGACCACGCTAAGGAAAGTTTGAGCTTTGAAGCTAGGCGATACATTGTGTGTTTAGAAGACAACATTTAAAACTCTCATAGGCACAACACCATATCGACTTGTGTATGGCAAAGCTTGCCATTTACCATTGGAGTTGGAGCATAAAGCTTATTGGGCAATTAGAAGATTGAACATGGATTATAAGCTAGTAGGAGAGAAGAGATTATTACAACTTGATGAATTGGAAGAGTTTAGATATGATGCATATGAAAATGACAAGTTATATAAAGAAAGGGCTAAGAAGTGTCATGATGGCCACATTAAGAAGAAGGAATTCAAAAGTGAGGAGTTAGTGCTTTTATTCAATTCACGGCTTCAGTTATTTCCCGAAAAGCTCAAGTTAATATGGAGTGGCCCATTCAAGGTTATTCAAGTGTTTCCTCATGGAGCTTTGGAATTAGAAAATGAAAAGAAACTTTTAAGGTTAATGGGCATAAATGCAAGCTTTACTTTTGAGGGCCATTCTCACAAGAAAGGAAAGTACTTTCTTTCCTGTCGCTCACTTTTTTATGATTTCATATGGAATGGTCAAGCTAATCTTAGCATGTTTTTCTTTCATTTATTTGTCTTTGTGTTAGTTTGGTTTTGTTTTGATTCGAGAATATTTACTTTGGTTTAATTTGTTTCACCCTTCATTCTCTTATTATTTAGGTCCCCAATGATACGTTTTGAGCTTACTTGAAGATTTATTGTGCATCATAGCTTGTTAGAGGACTAAAGGATGAGAGGAAAAATGTGCCACTTCCATCAGCAACACCACCACCATAAGCCCATCTTTCCCTTAATCTCTTCTATTAGTCTTTTTGTGTTGTTTTTTATGGTGTTGTTTGTTGGTTTTGGATGTTCTCTTTTTCACATTGAGGACAATGTTTTGTTCAAGTGTTGGAATGTTGGTAGTCTTTGTATTTATGTTTGCATTTTTGCATGTCATCTAGGATGCATGTTAGGTTGTTAGTATTAGGTGTGTCATTTCCCTTACATTTGAATCTTTGTGATGAATGTGTTGCCGTGAGATTCTATCATGCTAGTTAGAATGGGATTAAATGCACGCGTGAACTTAAATTAGGCTACTTGAGTAGAGAGTGAACTATGTGGAGTGATGAAAGTAGTTGGTCGCATAAGCTTACTCAGAACTTGACACTTGAACAATGAGGTAATGTATAGAAGCATAGTGGATTTTCATTTGAGCCTATGTGAGGAATTTAGCCTTTATGACTCCATTATATAGTCATTTCATTGTCTTGTTTGTGTGATGCTTCCGTAGGTAATTACCTTCAGAACTTGCTTTGAATCGATTTAAATCTACTAGATGCATGCTAGATAGAAATGATTAAAGCCTTCATTCTTTAACCTTTGGCTTAAATGACCTACCCATTTTATTATCCCTTGTTAGACCCATTAAGTCGTAACCTTTTGTTTATTGAAATCACCCAATTTTAAAACCCATAAGCCCCATGAGCTTGCCCAATGACAAGTTAATAGAGTGCTAACTGATACTTTAGTGTGGAATCATAAGTTAAGAGTACATTGTGTATAATTGTTGTTTTTTGTTCAGAAAAAAAAGAAAGAGAAAAAAAAGAAAAAGAAAAGAGAAAAGAAAAGAATAAGGATAACATGTAGTAGCATCAAAAGTGCAGAGAAGTAGTTTTATCTATTTGCATATCTTAGAAGTTTATCTTCGTCATTATTGGATCTCGAAATTTTTCTTTAAGTTAAGCATGATTTAAACTAATTTTGAGTTGTTGGATTAATTATTTTAGAGTTAATTGTCATGTCAAAGTTAGTAGGATTTATTGAATGGGTAAGTGGAATTAAAGTGCTAATGTAATAAGGATGTTCAAGGACATTTTTGGGAAGACACTTAAGGTTAAAAAAACATAAGCCTATAAAGAAGGGTAAAATGGACTTTTTGGACTCATTAAGGGTAGAAATTGAAGAAGAATAGGTTGTCTTGGTTGTTAAGAAGACAAAAACGTGAATTGAAGGGAGAGAATGAAAATAAGAGAGAAGAAGGGAGGTTTTGGTGAAAAAAGAAAAGAAGAGAAATAACATTTGTTAAGGTAAGTTGACCATCTTTTGTTCTTGCTTTATTAAAGAAATTGGTTGTGTTGAGGATGAAGGAGTTAGTGAGAAAAAGGGTTTGTGTAGAGAATGAAAGGTTTGTGTTGGAAGAAGATGAGTTAGGAGAACCAAGTGATTTTAGGGTTTCTAAACTAGATCTTAGATTTTCTAACCTAGATGTACTATAGGTAGGTTAGATTTAAGCTTAATTTGTGTGCTTTGCAATTTTTGTGATTTTTGAAGTTTAAAATTTTATTAAAATGTTGTTTTGAATGGAACCTTGGTTGTTTTAGGAAACCAAGGGAATCCTACCCAAGAGCAAGGGGAAAGGCAAGCTTGACTTAGATTTTGAAAGGTACTTAGTGGGTAACATATTTATGGTTATAGTGTAATTGGGCAAATTCTTGCCTCTATGTGTATGTTGAAATTGACTTATTTGTAAATGTTGAAAAATGCATCATGAAATATGATTGTGTTATACCTCAAAAGAGGTAATGACTTTTGTATTAGATGAAAAGAAGACAAAGCATAAATTATGGGCATATAGAAAACGAATAAGTGCATTTGTTTGAGTGAGAGTGGAATAATTCTATTCCTCACGTGCATGTTGACAAGAGCCTTCTCCCGGCTGCCCGCTTGTGGCATATGAGCTCCAAAATTGGACTCGTTATGTTCATAGGGTAAACTTTGGATTCTCTATTCTGTTTTCAGAGAACCCTCGAGCCATTTGCTGTGCATCGCATCTTTAACTTGTCATGTATATTGCATTTGAGTGTTATGTGTTGTGAGTGTTAAATTAAATGGAAGAATGCTTGAATTATTGAATATAAGTATATATTATACATATACTTGAATTTGTGGTCAAATTGCCAATGACTATAAATATGCTTGTCACTGAGCTGAGTAGCTCACCCCACTCTTCCCTCCTCAGGTGCGAAAAGAGAAGACTAGCAATCCTTACAAGGCATCGGAAACTTCAAGACATTAGGAGCTTTTATAACTAAGCTAGCTCGATAAGCTTTGGATAGCCTCATAAGCATGTTAAACATTGAGCATCCTTTATATGTTGTATTTTTGTATTAAGACATTGTTTATGATGTAAATTTGTAATTAAAGTCATGTATGAGTTTTTGTGGTTTTGGAAAACGAGTTTAGAACCGAAAAGTTCTCCATGTGTTTGCACACTTTTCTTTGGTAGTTGTACATTTTGAAAATCCAAGTCTCTCATAGGTGTAGAAATTGTGTGCCGAATTTAGGGGAAAAATTGGACTAATTTAGACTAAATTAATCAAAGTTGTTGGTACATACTACAGGGTACACACGGGGATACCCGGAGGTCATCTCGGTACATATCCTACGCTAAGGGCGAGCTACATTCGATCACTACAGTCACTTCATATGGCATGGTATCATACTTATATAAAGCATCATCAGAAAATCACAATATTTTAAAACCAACTTTTCCTCATTTCATTTCACAAAATCGAAGGTCTACATTGTGTCCCTCAACATTTCCTATATGTACAACATCAAAACCTAATACAATAGTACTATATGAATGAGGAAAATATATACAATCTAACTAATCTGTAAAATCCCAGCTGAATAACCTTTGAGCCATGACTTCTCTTGCTAATCACAAATTACACGACTGGTAGAGCCTCTCAGTAGCTAGAGTCGTCCATCGGTCCTAAAAAGACAACGTTACAATTTTGGTGAGTTTTGCGAACTCAATGAGGTAACCATCATCAATGGTTCACTTAATCCATACAACACATCAATTAACAAAACAATTATTTCACAACTTTGCCTTTTACAAGAATAACACATTTTCACGTAAGCATAAGCAATTTTGCATTTCATTCAATCAAACATACTTAACAAGATACACATGAAATGCTTATGAGACACTGATTGAGCCAAGTTTATATTATAATTTGCCTGCAGTTTCTTAGCTGTTTATGCACTCGTTGACTCCTAATTGATGATTTTGCGCTTAAAATTGGTTCCTTATATCGAGCTCT
>JANIHZ010148446.1:0-10431 GCA_027478365.1 Erythroxylum rufum
TTAGTAGAAGACAGAAAAGTTGGGCTTACTACGGGTTTTGGTGGCATTAAGCCTACCCATTCCCTAGTGCCAACACGACCCAAAAAGGCGGGTCGTGTCACCCATTCATGAAGAAAACTAAGATGAAAATTGATGTGGATGAGGGTTTGACGGAAAGATAGTGAAGTTTGATATTTTGAAGAAATTAATTACCCTAACGATTTTCACGTTTTTATCATATAGATATTATGGATTCAATTTCTTAAGATATTTTTAAAAGGAAAAATTGTTGATGATGAGTAGAAGTTTAAGGATAAACTGGAAGTGAACGAGCAAGTTGATGAAACTTGTGAAGTTATTGAATCATTATCAGCAGTACTAATAGATTTAAAAACTTTAAATGATGAAATTACTATAACTTACAAGAAAATGTTTCCTTCTATTTTATATGCTTCAAAGATAAAATTGAAGGCCTAACCTAATCACCTAAAGCACGTTTATTTGGGTTAAAGAGAGTCATTAGCTATCATCATCTAAAAAAGGTAAACTACTTAGAAAGAGGAAAGGCTAGTGACACTTCTAAAGGGGTATAAATTTGCAATTGGTTAGACTTTTTGTTGATATAAAAAGGCATAATTCTAACAATTTGCATGCATAGGATTTTTTTAGAAGAGAATGCACTTAATCCAATAATGAAATATGTGGTAATGAAAGAGATTCTAAAACTTTTGGATGTAAGTATAATCCATCCAATCTCAAATAGAGAATGAGTGAACTTAGTGTATGTTGTGCCAACAAAAATGGGATGACTGTTTTATAGACTTTAGGAAGTTTAATTTAGCCATTAGAAAGGACCATTTCCTATATCCTTTTTAGATCAAATATTGGAAAGACTTGTGGGTAAATCATGTTTTTGTACGATAGTTTTTTAAGTTACTACCAAATATAAATTGCTCAAGAAGATCAATAAGAGATTAATTTTGTGTGTCATTTTGGAATGTACGCCTTTAAGAGAATGCCTTTGGTCTTTTTATTGCTTTAGGTACATTTCAAAGATGCATAATGAGTATACTGACAATTGCATTGAAGTATTCATGGATGGTTTCACTATTTATAGAGATTTGTTTAATGTTTATTAAATCAATTATCTAAGGTTCTGAAAAGATGCATTGAGACAAATTTTGAGTTCAATTTTTAAAAAATGTAATTTTATGATTGATCAAAGCATCGTTTTGGGACATGTGATTTTATCCAATGGTATAGAAGTAGGTAAAGTAAAATTGGATTAAATTGTGAGTTTACCTTACCTTCCAAATGTTAGGGAAGTTTGATCTTTTCTTGGAAATGTAGAATTTTATCAGAGGTTTATTCAACATTTTTCCAAGATTATGAAGCCATTATCAAAGCTACTGTAAAAAATGTTCCATTTGAATTTGGAAAGGACTGTCAAAAAGCTTTTGACAAACTCAAGGCATTATTGATAAAAACGTCTATTATTTAGCCACCAAATTAGGAACTACCATTCAAGGTCATATGTGATGCTAACAATTATGTAGTGGGAGCTATTTTAAGCCAAAGGATTGGGAAAAAATGATGCTATCTATTATGCTTCAAGAACATTGGATGCTACAAAGTGAAATTATTCTATAACTGAAAAGGAGTTTTTAGCAATTGTTTTTACTTTAGATAAATTTAGATTTTATTTCTCGGCTATAAAGTTATTATATATTCTGACCATACAGTAATGAAATACCTTTTGGTAAAGAAGAAATCTAAAACGAGGGTGATACAATAGAATTTGCAACTTTAAGAGTTTGATTTGACAATAAGGGATTGAAAAGGAGTAGAAAATTCAATAGTAGACCATCTGAGTAGGTTGATAAGGGATGAAGATATTTTACCTATTTCTGAAACTTTTCTTAATAAGTAGTTGTTCCAAATGAATGGTATGGTTCTATAGTAGGCTAACCTTATTAATTATTTAGTTAGTGGAACTTTAACTATTTACATTAGTAAGTTTAAGAAGGAAAAGATGATGAATGAGGCAAAATATTATGTTTAGGATGAACCATACTTATAAAAGTTCTACTATAACCAAATTATTAGGTGTTATGTGTCAGAGTTTGAGCATTGTTCTCTCTTAGCTTTTTGTCACAATTATACATGTGGTGGTCAATTTGGTCCTAAATGAATTGCTAGAAAATTTTTAAATTGTGGTTTAGATTAGGAGACTTTGTTTAGAGATGCTTATGCATTTTGAAAAAGTTGTGACAGATGTCAAAACAAAGGTATGCTACCTCATAGAAATGAGATGCATTAAAACCTAATTATTATTGTTAACATATTTGAATGTATGCAACAATAATTTTATGGGTTCTTTTCCTTCATCTTATGGTTTTTATTATATCTTTTGGCTGTTGATTACATTTTTAAATGGATAGTAGAAAAAGCCCCAAGATTGATGATTCTATAACTATTGTAGGTTTTATAAAGTCTAATATTTTCTTTACATTTAGAGTTCCACGAGCCATTATTAGTGATTAGGGAAGCCACTTTTGTAACAATGCATTGGCAACTTTGTTTAAAAAGTATAGAGTGCATCATTGAGTATCTTACACATAACATCCATAAATGAATGGACAAGTAGAACTATCAAATATAAAAGTCAAATCTATTTTAAAAAGACAACGAATTCAAGATGAAAAGATTGGAGTTTACATCTAAATGATGTTTTTGGACATTATTGTACAACCTATAAAACTTCAACAGGGGTGTCTCCTTATCGATTAATTTTTGGTAAAGCTTCTCAATTACTAATAAAGATTGAACATAAAGATTATTCGGTAGTGCAATGTTGCAATATGTATTTATCCAAAGTTTCGAAGGCAAAGAAATTGCAATTGCAAGGCTAGAGGAACTAAGGTTAGATGCTTCTGAGAATTTAAGATTCTACAAAGAAAAAAATCATAGAGTTCCATATTAATATGATCTTAAGGAAGCAATTTGAGATGAGATAGAAAGTGTTATTATATAATTCTCGATTAAAGCTTATGTTAGGTAAGATACATTTTAGATGGCTTGGCCCTTTTGATGTCACTAATATATTTCCTCATAGTGAAGTGGAAATAAAAAGCTTAGATACCAAATTTTTTTTAAGGTGAACGGATATATATTGAAACTATTTTATGAGCAAATGATAGTTTAAGGTATGGTGGATATTGATTTGGCAGTTCACTAATATGTACAAGTTTTAGAAAAAAAAAGTTATGTCAAGCATAATGACATTAAATAATTGCGCTTTTTAAGAGGCAACCAAAAACATGATAATTTTTATTGGTTCTATTTTAGCTATACATAGTTTTCATTTTCTTGGTTTTGGGAAGTTAATTTATTGGCTTGACGGGTAATTGGGTCTTAAAATTTCATAATACTAAAATTCATAAGGTGAGATCGTGCCTTATGTAATTCAACTGTCAGGATAAAAGATTCAAAATTCTAGAATACTAAAATTCAAAAGGTGTCATCACACTTTGAATAACTCAAGTTAGGTAGTAGTCATCCAAAATTGCCTTGCCTGATATAATTTAGCTTTCTAGAATAACAACCCAAAATTTTAGAATACTAACATTCATAAGGCTTGTTCCCTTATAGATGTTAGGTGATCTATTTTTTTCATATAAATTGCGATTTTAATAAATAAATAAATAAATTTTAATTTTAAAATAAAAATAAAAAGGGATAAAATAAAAAATTGATGATATAAATAATTTTTTAAAGATAATAATTAAAAAAAATTCAAACACAAAATCCTAATTTGTTTTGTTTTATTTTACGCATAATGCACCGCCAACTTTAAGAAGCCTACGCATCCCAATCTCAGTGTCAGACAGCACATGCCTCCACAAGACTACACCACTAGCATGCACACGCTTAACACCAAGCAAACCATGCTTCCTAACTTAGGCGCACTACGACAGAGTCACTCTACCTGGTAGGGGTCCACAATCCCACAACTCTATAAGTTGTATAAACAAGAGTGTTCAACAGTGTACAATGATAGGTCCACACATCTTGCATTCAAAATAACCCACACATCAATTTTTTATAGCATATAGCACTAACACCATTCCCCACTTTGCACCATGCAACAATCCTAAGCACACACAATTCCAAGCAAGCCATATGACAAAATATCAAGCACATAAACCCTCTTAATTAGCAATAATACACCATTCTCTTTAGAAGACACTAAGTAACCCAAGTCTCCATGGTGTTGTAATGGCGTTCCATTTATTTTTAAGTTTTATTATAGTTATTTTTTTAATATTTCTACTTATTTTCATTTTCATTTTAATTTTATTAACTAAAAGATTGTTTTAGTTATTTTTAGGATTGGTTATCTTGTTTATAATTGTCATTATTATCGGATGTTCAAAAGATACTAATCAAACAACGATGAAAGGCAATTCTAAGGTGAATGTAAGTGCATAGAATCAATCCAACGCTGGACCTACCATAAGTACCAATAGGAAGCATGCTCAAATAGCTAGAAACACATATATCTTTTTACCCATTGAGTCAGACCTTTGTGGATATTCACTTTCAGCTTTAAAGAAAGAAAACGTAAGTATGTTGCTCTTAAAACCTAACATATTAATGCGAGTAAGTATATGCATTATTCTTCCTTAGAAGAATTGCATATTAAATAAAATTTTGACAATTTGATTACTGATATAGTTGGAGACATTTTATGATGATTCATTGCTTAGTATTTGTTAAATTAACATATGAGTTTCATACTACCTTCAAATTTGATAAATTGGATAATTTTACCTTATATAGTCCCAATATGGTATAATAGAGATTAATAGGTGTCGAATTTAAACAAAGAATCACTTAATTTAATTTGGGCTTGGGGTTGGTAAATGAGGAATATGCTAATTTGACTCAATATAAATAATTTGTTGTGGACTATGGTGATTTTGATTCTTTTATATGGAATCATTGTCTTATGACCCGTTATTTTATCATCTAAGTAAATCTAAAGGTAATGATCTTAATGAGCTTGAATGCATTTATACTTAACGCTTCTTGGCTTTTAATTATTTAGGAAGGAAGGCAACAATGTGTACTTACATGAAAGCTGAGTTATTTTTTATTTGGTGTATAGTACATAAAGTACATATCAATTTGGGTGCTTGTTTGGCTTAACAGTTTAACACTACTTTCTCTTCTAACAGGAACTTATGTCTTAGTTCCCTTATTACTCATTTAGCTAGTAATCTTAATTTGTTTGATATGTCAAACAGTGACATGCATATACCTAACTATATGGAACTATTAGACAGGGCTTTTTTTAGCAAGATGAGGTTGATTGAGCAATAAAGGAGAACACTTCGTTTTATACAGAATGATCCCCCCGACAAGGTTCATCATTAAACCAATAAGAGGATTATGATGTTCTATAGCCTCTATATCTTCTGGCTCCACTAATTCAACATAAGCATCATTTTCGACTGGAGAGGTTGGAACACAAAATTTCTAAACTGGAGAGGAATTTGGATTCATAGGGGTGATAACTCCATATCCACCATCACCATAGTACATATCATTTTAAGTAATCACAACTCATGGGATTATTATACTCTATTTTATATTGATTATTTTTGTTGCATGTAAACATCTTATGTAAACATTGGGGATAATGTTTGATTTAGGTGTAGGGGAGTGAGAGTATATACTATGACGAACTTTGTGGTCTGTGCTTAAACTTATGAATGCTATGATTCATATATTTATTATCCCTAAAGTAGCCTTAAAATTTTCAAGTTGTTATTTAGAGATATTCCCTATGTTAGGATACATTCTTGTTTGAGTTTTAACGTATAAGAGAAACGAGCATAATTAATATTTTTCTTTAAATTACTTTAAGTATCTCAATGATTTTGTTAGATGAAAATGTGCAAGACTGGATGCATTTTTACACCTATATAAGCTTTTAAGCCTAAGAACATTAAACACATATTCATATTTGTTACGTGTGTTGTCAAACATGGCTTGTTTATGCTAAAACTTGCTTTTGAATAGATTTTAAGACCACATTATTGGTGAATTTATGAATAGAAATGATTGGGGAAATAAGGTATAGTCCGTTTTAACCTATACAAGCCTACCTTTGTTTTTACCCTTAAAGAACCAATTTGAGACCTAACTTTCTTTTTTGCATACTAACCTTTTCTTTAAAAAGGAAATGGAATATACTGCTTAGGATGGTACCTTTAGTCAAGTTTCAAAATTTCTTGGCATATGCTTACAAGAAGTAGATACAAAGCAAAGGGGACAGTTAAATTAGATGTTTAGGGAAGATAACAAGTTTGAGCTACAACTCTGGATAATATTTTTTAGTAGTACCAACTCCTTAACTCCATTAATGATATCTAATGTGAGGAACTCCACTAAAGAGGTTTTGTTTGCGAATCTTTTGGAGTTCCTTTCTTTCTAGATGATGTAAGCAAAAAATCTCAAAGAAATTGTGAAGATTAATTTGATAGGTTTCGAAATAGAAGCCTAGTTAAAAAACCATTGTTTGATATTTGTGAGAGAGTTCCCTGGAGCATGCTATAGGTATGTCCTTGTAACAAGTTCCCATATGATGTTGGTGAAAGGGAACATGAAAAATAAATGGTCTCTTGATTCCTTATAAATTGAACACATAAGACATTTTTTGTCAACTTGCAGATATGGAATTCTATCAGCGGTGTTGAATTTATTTTTTATGGTGAGCCAAAAGAGAAAAGAGATTCTAGGCGTTAAAACCTTACTCTAAATGATTAATGTAGTGCGTCATAACACTAATAAAAATAATTAGACCTACAACTATAGCAGTGGTGAGTCTAGGTCAATCCCACAGAGAGTGTGTGTAAAGGTTTTGAAATGAAAAGAATCGGTGTTTAAGTTTATGAGGTGTTTTGGTTGTTTTCAAATAATAAAATAAAATGAAACTAAACTAAAAAAAGAAAACAACATAAAAATGATGAAAGTGATGAATTTGTTAGGGACCAAATCATCGATTCAATCTCGGCCTATAAACGGTTGAACATATTTCATTAAATTATTGTTCTTATACCTCTTTTAGCAATTATTAATCGTAGGTTAACAAGAAGCTCTGTTAACCTTGGTTTTCCCTTAGGTCTTGCTTAATTAAGACGAGCTCATTAATTAAACCTAGTGATCGAACAACTTAAAACAAGCTCTCTAGATTTAATTCAACAGTCGCATTACAAATAAGGAAAACAGATCAATCAAGGCACTAATCAGACAAGCTTGGGTCATTTAACCTAGGATATGTTATCCTTAATGATTCTAAACCATTAGTTGCCACAAACGAATTTCATCATAACAATTACGGATTGTATTAAAGATTATAGCAACGAGTTCTTACTTAGTAAAAATCAAATAGAGTATTCAATCATTCTTACATTAACACCCAAACATTAAACATAGGAAAACATAATCAATCCCTAAGAGAAAGAACAACAAACAATGAGAAAAATGCGTAACCAGTTTTTTCGGTGTTGATTTCACCTTCGAACTGCTGTCAAAAAGCTGGCCCTCTATGGGTCTCTAAAGGAATAGAGCTTTGCCTATTCTTTTGTTTAAAAACGAGAGCTCCCACTTAAAAATTCTTATCCCAAACAAAACATATGTCTACCGTCACATTATATCGTTTTATACTAAAAAGTAGGGTTAAAATGGGACAAGTGGCACATGTCATGGGTGTGACAAGGGCTGTCACACATATGACACTAGTGTCACACCCATGAAACCTCTTATGGAGGTGCAAAATTTCTCACGGCCATGCATAGCTCTGACGGTGTGAGCTAAGTCTGACTCCCGTGCAACTTACGTATGGCCGTGAGCCATTTCTTCATTCCACTTTTTAATGTGTTCAACATTTATCTCACCTTTCTTGGCATTTTCTTATCTTCTCTTGCTTTTAATCTCCTTCTTCTTACTCCATGAAGATAAAGGATTGTGAATTTCCAGAAAATGATTAAACTATTATGCTTTCAACTCGCTTGAGCTTTTTCTCTTCCGAATTATACCTAAATCCATATATGAAATACATTGGGTATATTATTCCTTTTCATATCACTAATCACTAAGTTTTATGGAATAAATGTATAATCAATTAAGCACATATCAATTTCTGCCACGTCCTTGGGCAAAACATCTAAATTAAAGTCATAGACCCAAAACATTTACTCATTTCCCATATTTCCCATATTTCCCAAGAATATATAGTCATAAGTAAAGATGAACAACTTTCAAAAACCATAGCAAGAATTTAACATTTAAAGCTTTTACTCACAATCAATCGACATTCATCATCTTTATAAATTGGGCAATCTAGAGGTAGACTTGGAAAATGTGTTTAAATAAGATGAATTCATAGGTACATTCAAATACCATTGATGATCATGACATTCCACAACCTTTCATATCATTTCATTTCTCCACCATTCACATGCATAATTATAAATCAATGGACTTTCTAAGGTTATGACGTGGGTAATGGTAAGGTAAGATGTATTTAGGTAATGTAGTGTAAAAGCCGTCAAAACTAATGAATCAAAAGTAACACTCAATGTAACATCAAGCGCAAAAACTAACATTCACTCACAATTGTGTACATTAGTTATGATGAATGCAAAAACTATGTTTCATAGCTCAAAGTCAAAATTTCATGCCACAAACCATATGAAGCATAACCAACTAAAAGTAATCACTCATACAATCGATGGCAATACATTGAAACTAAAAGGAATGATCCTTCAAAGCTACATCTACCTCATATGCATTATAAGAAAATCACCCATTTAATACAATTTAAGGAGGAGAAGTCAATCATGAATTATAGCGCCCTTTTACCGCAAGGTACACACCGGGAGACCTGCAGGTCATTTCGATACAAATCCTACGATAAGGGTGAGCTAAGATTGATCACTACATTCACTTCACATGGCATCATAATAAAGCATCAATATAAAATTCACAATCTTTTTGAAACCAACTTTTTCCTCATTTCATTCTATCAAAATCAAAAGTCTACATGTTTTTTCATCTTTTCTATCTGTACATCAATCAAAAACCTAGTACAAAAATTACTACATGAAAGAGGAAAGCGTATCAATTCTATCTAAGCCATCCAAAAGTCCCAGCGGACCGACCTTTGAGCCATGACTTCTCTTGCCAGACACAATCTACACGGCTGGAAAAGTCTCTGAGTAGCTAGGAGTCTACTCTCGGTCCTGAAAAGATAACGTTGCAATTTTGGTGAGTTTTGCGAACTTAATGAGGTAATCATCATCGATGGTTCACTCAATCCATGTAACATATCAAAACATATCACACTTATTTCACAATATCACTTCGATCATAATTAACACATGTGCACTTAAGCATAAGAAATCTTGCATTTCACTTAATCAAACATATGTAACACAATGCATATGAAATGCTCATGAGACACTTTTTCAATTATTACAGTGTTGTGACCGAGTGCCTGGATTGCCCCATATAGGGCTCATTAAACATTGAGCCTAAGGCTCTAAATCACTATTGAGCTCGAGGCTCAGATTCTCTCGTTGAGCTTTAAGCTCTAATCGGTGGCTGCTCCGGTCACAACTGTCATTATATGATTATGCATTCATGAATGAATTGCATATGCTACAATCAATCACATTATAAACCCGTAGGTCTCATATTCACATACAAGTAGCACTTCAATATTCCAACTCCCCAGTACACAGTCATCGGACCTTCTGTCCGGAATCTGCAATCAAATCACAATCCATCACCATTCAATACATCATTATAAACAAACAATGATTGAGATACTATCTAGGTTACTCACCAACAGCTTCCGAAGCTAGTGCCTGGAAGTCTTCGCAACGTCGGTGGGTTGACGTTCCAAATGCGCCTATATAACAATTCAAATACACATATATCACAAATTGTACAACAAAAAATGTATAATAATGCACATATAGGAATTGAAATGTGTACATTGCATGTTCGTGACCATCCCGATAGCGTTTCATAAATTTCATCATAAAATCATTCCCATATCCAAACTCATTAATTCGTAGGGTTAAGCCGCACTAAAATCCTTAAACTTGCAATTTATGCTTATTTAAATTTTTCTAAAACCACAGTTTCGGTTCTACTGTTCCCGATCAATAAGACCGTTAACATCGGATAACCAAGGCAATCTATCTTGAATAAAAATGTTCCCCTATGTATTAGGAATCCACAGGCACCAAAATTACTCAATTCGGATCTTTATAGTCCGAATATTACCAAAACGTTGTCCAGAAAAATTAATCAATCGGTCCTCTCACTTTGATTTAATCCATCATTTCCAATTTGATCTCAAAAATTCACAAATTC
>JANIHZ010148476.1:0-10429 GCA_027478365.1 Erythroxylum rufum
CATCATTAAACATCCAAATGAACACAAATCAGTTCTTATACCATTCATACATGTACTAGGGCTAATACACAAAAATTTGCAGCACTCAATTTCGAAATTCCTATGCACAATTCATCATCAAAATGCAATTCCAATCAAGTTACAACCATTTAAAACATCCTACTTTCACTTCACAATTAACCCTAACCTTACACCCATTAATTCAAGCCATTATAGTCATCAATTTAATGCATCCATAAGCATAATAAATGTACCAAACCTCCCATTCAATGTTTCTACCTACCATGATTCATAAATTCATACTTAAGACATCATTAAACTTAATGAAAGAACTTACCTACAAAAGCTTCCAACCTTGAATTCTTTTCAATTCTTTCCTAACAATTGCTAACCCCTTCTTCTAACCTCATGCAAGAGAGTGATCTCCATGATAAGCAAGGAAGTAAGGTAAGTGTATGAAGAAATTGAAGGTTTGGAGGAAGGTTAAGAAAGAAGCAACAAATTCGATGGTGAGAGAGGAAAATGGAGAGATGCTTTCGGTTGGTTTAGTAAAATAGCAAGAAAAATGCCTTTGGCTTCTTAAACATAAGCAATCCGATAGGAACAAATTGGAGCATTAAATGAAGGCTTAAGTTGGCCAAATTTCATTGGTCAAAAATTTTAAAGAAAAGTCAAAGTAATACTATTATAATCTAGATCAAAAAAATTAACCAAATCAACCCAAATGACCCTAATTTCAAGCCCAAAATAATATACCCAATAGTACAGTGCCATTGGGTAGCAATTTTCGCTACCGAAAATCGACCGGTTCGCCAATTGGCGATTTTTCCGGTCCGGGAATTTTCTCCGGAAAAATCCAGAAAAATTCCTAAAAATCCCTTAAAATAGAAAACAATTTATGGCGCACTCAGAATAATTTTTCAAACTCATTAACCACGCTAATCCCAATAAAATTGTCTTAGGAACACAAACCGGGAATATCATGTATGCATGTACTGTAATTGCATGTGCACAATTGTGACTGTGTAACAATCCTATTAGGCATGAGCAGTCCTATGTACTCTCACTCTAGCCCATCCTATGCCAATTTACCATTTTACCCTTCCAATTGAGGGTGGGATGTTACAATTGTGTTACGAGTAGGCAGCAAAGAAAGAAGAATGGTGCAAAGTCATCGATGAAAAGATGGCAACTATTCAGAAAAGTCAAACATGGGAATTGGTACATTTGCTTGAAGGAAAACAAACAATTAGGCTCAAATGGGTGTTCAGAACTAAGTATTATGCTAATGGAAGTGGACAAAAGCATAAGGCATGACTTATAGTAAAAGTGTATGCTTAACAAAGGGGCATTGATTTTGAAGAAACCTTATAAGAATTTTGTTTGCTTTAGCCATTCATCTATCTCTTCCTATTTTCCAATTTGACGTGAAGTCTGCCTTTTTAAATAAAGAATTGGAAGAGGAGGTTTATATTTCTCAACCTAAATTCTTTTATTTAAAAAGTCATGAAAATAAGGTCTTTAAGTTAAGGAAAGCTACTTATAGGCTTAACAGCTCCACGAGTATGATATAACAAGATTGATGGCTATTTTGTTGAATGTGGCTTTAAAAGAAACGATAGTGAGGCCACTTTATATTTGAGAAAGGAAGGGAAAATGAGTTTTTGGTTGTTTTCCTTTATGTTGACAACATGATTTATTTTAGGTCGTGTGAATGTTTGCTGAAGAATTTTAAGTCTTTAACAATGACAAACTTAGGTTTGATGCACTACTTTCTTGAGCTTGAGGTGAAAAAAGGTGCGTTTAGAATTTTCATTTTTCAACAAAATTATGCTGAAATTTTGCTTAAAAGTTTTAATACACTGAATTCAAAAAAAAGTCTCCATACTAATGAATTCAAATGAGAAATTGCAATATGAAGATGGCACATAAAAGATTAATCCAACCATTTTCAAAATTGATTGGTGGATTGAATTATTTGACTCAAACACATCCTCACATTGTATTTTTTGTTAGTGTTTTATCTAGGTTCATGTATATTCCTACACATCATTTTGGCATAGCTAAGAGAGTCTTAAGATATGTTGCTGGAACATCTAACTTTGGGATTTAGTACACTAAAGTATCAAGTTTCAATTTATTTGGTTACATTGACAGTGATTGGGTAGGTTCTTTAGAAGATAGGAGAAGGAGCACTTTAGGCTATATTTTTTTCTTGGGGTTAAGAGTTGTTTCATGGAGTTCAAAGAAGCAAGAAGTTGTTGCATCACTACAAGAAAAATAGGTTTTAGTGATGGAAATTACAAAAAATAAAGATTTTTCATTAGGAAACAAATTTGGCGATGGAAATTACAGACGGACAGAGTCATCGGAGAAACCACCGTAGGTAAAATTTAGCAACAGATATAATGAATCCATTGCAAATTTAGCGACAGAAATTTACATACCTATCGGTAAATTTAGTGACAGAATCTTGTATTTCTATCGGTAAATTTAGCGACAGGTTAGTAGCTAAATTTACCAATGGAATTACAACATTTCATCGCTAAATTTACCAACAGAAAATATTATCCATCACTAAACATTTACTGACGGAATATATTATTCCATTGGGAGCTTAGCGACAAAGTGATATATTTTGTCGGTAACTTACCGACGGAATATAATACTCCATCGCTAATTAGTGGCGGATTATTGTATTTCTATGCAAAATTTTAATTATGATAAATTTCAACTGCCATTTCTCACTTCCTACCTGATTTTTCTATTGATAATCTTATAATTTTTTTTAACATTTAATTTATGTAAATAATATATAACATTGATTGTAAATGTAAAGTAAACATTATCCTGAATAATATAATAAAAATTATAATATGCACTAATAAGTATCTTGAAAATAACTATAAATTAAGAATTTATTCAAAACTAAAGACTAGCAGACTATCAAATACATTCACTTATCCAGAAGCTATGCAGGTGGTGAAGGTGGATGCTCGGACTGCTACAATGAGGTCCTATCCCTACCCTTCAGCTCATCCATCTTATTATAGAGATGAGTTATGCATTTCATCAACCTCTCTACTATGCTCTCAAGTTGAAGAACTCTCTTATTTGATGCGGACCGCCTACTAGATCCAATTGTACTAAATGTGGAGGATTGCGAATAACATATGTTTGCAAATGAACCTTAGTCGAAAATCCTTCCACGACGGTCCCTACCACCCACTGCATCAAGATATGCCTGACTCTCATCAACAGTCTCAAAGTTCTGAGACTATCGTTCAATGCTTTCTTGTATTTAGTCCTATCATTATAATTGTTTATGTTAATAAGTGATACTTCTTAAGAATTAATATTAAAGTATAGATTTTACATATATGAAGTTGCCTGCAACGGATGTTGATGAAGTCACACCTTCATGCTTTTTAGTATAAGTGTGTAAAAAGAGATGACATGGTGTAGGCTTCCAGCCCTTAGACTTTTCCTACATCAGAATAAATTGTTATAAGTGAACTATAATTTGCAAAAATTTTAATAGAATTTCCAATATTTTTATGATATTTACCCCCTATTAGAAAAAAAAAATTAACTCAACAACACAATCATTAATGACACCAGACATTTATAACATTATTATTTTCCATAATGCACATATATTTTCATTTTAAATTTCATATATCAAATTACATTAAAATCAAATTTCATACATCAAAGTACAAAAATCAGAATATAAGTGTAAAGTTTTGATACTTACAAGTGCATGCTCCTGATCTGTCAAAGATCCTCCAGTGTTTAAAATAAACTCTCTCCATGTGGTCCTCCATGTCTGGTGGATTATTTGTGATCTTAATTGTATTTTGCCTCTGGTTATGCCCAACACTGCTGCCAACGACTCTATATTTCTTCAGATATATATGGTGGTCGTACAAAATTCTTATGTATCAAAGCAAGAAAGCCTCTTCCATATATTATAAATTACAACATCAAATTTTGGATCCTAAAAAATTCTTTTTGAAAAAACAGAAAAACATATTATAAGTACTTATAAATGACAATATTTATCTAATTAATGTATAAAATCAGATAAAGTAAAAAAGATTAAAGAATATATTTTGTATTCCTCAAACTGTTGATAATAAAAATCCTTTGTCGGCTAAGAGATATTCTTTCATATATATCCCTCGAGATCTATCCTCTCCTTAAACTTGGATGAGATATTTCTTAAGCACGTTCTAAACAGAACCAACCTAATATATAAGTTATTTTAGATCATTTTCAAATTAAAACCTATAACTTTAATATAAACCTATGGTATTATCATGTATTACAAAATTTTTAGAATTTTACTTATAAAATTTTGACAATTGTGATGTACGTTCTTCCATCAACTCCCTTAGCTCTAGGTTGGAGGTCACCTCCTTCATTCGCAACGTTTACACCTGATATCTTTGTCGTATAGGGGTGGTGGATGGTGTAGCAGCAAATACAAAAGGTGATGCCTCATCTGGATGTGCAATAGCATCTGTAGAATGTGATGCTTCACCTGGAAATGCACTGGCTTCTCCAAATCATGGTAACCTGAACCTTAGTTGCATCATATCCTGTTTTCTCTTTGATGACATATTTTTACATGAAATTCACATTTTATTGAATTTTCTAGTAATAGTACAATATAAATTCAATATATAAAAATATATTATTGATGTAGTAATAGATTTATTTATATAATATTCTTTTAGAAACACAAATTAATTGTTATCAACACTTAATTGTAATCAAAATCATCATCACCTTTTTTTCCCAAAGAATTAGAACCAAAATCAAGCTCCTCTTCAAATCTTTCGCCCTCCTCATCCTCTCCAAACGAAATTTTAACATATTCATTATTTGGATCGTTCAAAGGTTAATTCTCGTCATATGTTACACATGCATTTATTCACAAACATCTTCCTGAAACGCTTCACTTTTAATTATCTTATTTTCTCCTTTTCTATGTAATTCAAAAACATCTCAAGGTTTACTTTGCAAATGGCCAACCAATCTAAATTATCTCATTGTAAGGTGGAAAAAGGGACATAATATACCTGGATCGCTTGCATCACTAACACGAAAGGTTCAAATTGCCTAAATCTTCTTCATTGGTTGATTTCAACTAGATTGTATCAGCTTTGAACCTTTGTTCCAACATTAGGAGTTGGATCAAACCATTTACACTTAAATATCACTCTCCATTTTATTGGTAATATAGGGTACTCAATTTCAAGTATCTCAATAATTTTACCATAGAAATCCATCAATTCTCCCTGTATACAAACCTCACTATTTATTGTTGCTATGCTATGACCATAATATTTTGTATGAAATTTGTATCCATTAACAAAATACACTGAATACGATTTAACACTTCACAAAGGTCATTGCGCAAGATCATATATGAATTTGTTCTCTATTAGATTTTATGAGCCCTGCATAAAAAACAATTTATCATTTAAATAGTATAATGTCATCTAATCACTTTGATATGATCATTCAACCATTTCAATTATTACAAGTGAAACTTACATATTTCTTGAACCATTAAGGAAAGCGTCTTTTAACTTATTTATTGATATCATCCTGTGTTGTTTCGAGCATTAGCTCGCGTAACCATTCCTCATATAATCTAAAAGCACTATTATGTATCTTAGTTGTAAAGAACAGTAACTTCAGAAACTCAAATAATCTATTTCAAAATCAACTTAAACTTACTGCACAAAAGGTTGAACCTCTTGACAATTTAATAAAATGTAACTATGAGAAGTCTCTATGTCTTCTGTTGTTAACATTCTTCTTATTTAACGACCATATGTTTGTCCTAGATATGTGAAAATGGATAAGTTACCATCAATATCATCCGTTTCTTCCTTATTGTTGTTACAAGGAACTTTTCTTTCTCTTATGTGTATATGTGGCTCAAAATAATGTGAACAAAATATACTTGCATCCTCCACTAATAGGGTTATTACAATTCTATGATTAAAATATATTAAAAGTTTTATTTAAATATAAACTATAATTACCTCTCAAATGGATGCATCCATCGATATTAAACCGGACAAGCAAATTTAGTTTCATGTGCTAAATGTACAGGTAGGTGCTCTATCAGTCAAAGAAACTTGGAGGAAAATTCTCTTTCAATTTGCATAAGATAAATGGAATTTTCCTTTTTAGTTTTTCCATTTTAACCAACTTTATTTCAAATGATGTTAAGCTTTTAAAAATTAAACTTAATTCTTTTATAACTTCTCAAACCTTATCCGGTAGTAACTCCAGAAATGCAATTAGAATTAGCCTTTGCAAAAAAACATAATAATCATCATTTTTCATCCTAAATAGTTTGTACTTCCTAATGTCCACACACTTTGCCAAGTTCGAAATATAACCATCGGGAAACTTTAAACTTTTTAACCATTCACACAAATTTTCATTTTGTTTTTTGTCCAAAGTGTAACATGCTTTTTGATATTTATCGGTATGAAGATCTTTATCTAAAGTGTAACATGCTTTTGGATATTTATCGGCATAAAGATCTTTATCTAACTCATTCCTTTTAACAAAAAGTATCAAATCAGCTCGTGATTTTGCATTATCTTTTATCCTCCCTTCAATGTTCACTATGGTGTTGAACAAATTGTCAAAAATATTTTTTTCAACATGAATCACTTCGAGATTATGACGTATCAAATTACTTTTCAAATATGGCAAATCCTAAATGATACTTTGTTTTCTCAAACCAAAGTTTTTACTAATGCTTCTATTAATTTCTTCAGCTTCAAGTTTTGTAACTTTCAGTATACCTAATTCATCAATCTCCGGCAATATCTCTTCACTAACTTTGTAAGGGGGAGGAGGTACTTGTACCATCCTATTCTTAATGAACTTTTTTTTATTGCGTCTAAATGGATAATATGGAGGAAGAAATTTCCTATAGTTGTCAAACCAAGATATTTTGGCTCTATTAGGAAGATAAAATGCATCGGAATCATTGCTACAGAAAGGACAAGCCAATTTCCCTACTGTGCTCCATCTAGACAACATAACATATGTAGGGAAATCACTAATAGTCCACATCAAAGCTACTTTTAACAAAAAAAAATTTTTAAGAGACGCATCATATGTCTCTACACCAAATTCCTAAAGATGATACAATTCAGATACTAACAGTTATAATAATACTTCAATTTTATGCTTTCGATTCATAGGTCCTAGCACAATCATCGTCAAAAACATATATGCCTCATTTATACACATCCATGAAGGCAAATTATAAGGAGTAATTATGATTGGCCATGATGAATATTGTTGACCAGATTGACTTAAAGGTTGGAATCCGTTTGTTGACAATCCCAACCTAACATTTTGACTTTTAGTTGCAAACTCAAAATGGTTGTTATTGAAATGTTTCCATACGAGTGCATTCGATAAATGGCTCATTATTGTATCTTCCTATTCATGTTAATTACGCCATCTCATATGAGATGCAATAACATCAAAGGCATATAGTCTTTAAAGTCTCGGAGTTAGTAGGATATAATACAGCTGCTTCCAAGGTACTAATTTCTATTTCATGTAATGCTTTCTACCTAGATTGACCACAAAATTTGCACTCTTATAATTCCACATCATCTCCCTAAAACAACATACACCCAAAATTGCAACAATCAATTTTTTCAACCAATAAACCAAGACCCCTAATAAGTTTCTTCATATTGTAGAAATTATTAACCATTGTATGATTAGGAGGCAATGATTCATTATACCAAGCAAGGATTTGTCCATAATGGTGAGTTGATTTTAGTAAATAAAAAAAATGATGTAGGTTTAGTTCTTCTTCAAGATTTTCTATACTTTCCTAGAAGGCATAACCGGCTACATCATAAACTGTTTAGGTGTAAGGATTTTCAATTGCACCCACATTATTTGTTATAAATCTAGTCCCCCCTTTAAGCCCATCCACATTTATTGATGAGTTTACTTCATTACCCCTTGAGGTGCTACAAATTAATCGCACCCCATGTCGTGTTGACTCAAAATAATTTGGAACAAACCCTTTTCTTAACAAATAGAGATTCACTTCATATTAATAGGAAGAAAGCGAATATGTTTTAAGTTTTGCATGGACATCTGATCTTTGGACCATCCATATATGCAGCTTAAGAACATGCATAGTGAATAAAAGCTTCAACTCCCTCAACAAACTCAAGATTAATGAAACCATCAGGTGTTAATCATCTATACATCCAAGATCTATCAACATTACTCACTTATGCAAAATTGTTATTTAAAAAAAGTGATTTCAAAGTTAGTGTCCTTCATTTTCGCTAAGTTTACCGAACATTTAATCTTTACTTTACAAAACATCTCCTAAGTTTTTTCAGGTCTCTGACTATTTCCCCTCCAAATTGAAACCAACGTGTCCCACCATATAAGTTCATAATTAGAAAACTTAACTTATGTGAGTATCACTCAAATAAAACAATATACCAACCAATGTCCTATAAAAAGTGATATTAAGAAGTAACAAAAAAGTACCTACATATATTAAATCCAACACTACATCAAGCAATCACATTGAACTCAAGCACTACGGTACATGGAATTGTTACAACATATGAATCGAGAAAGCAAGTTTTCACTATAACTCCTAAGCTTATAGAATTTTTAACCAATAAGCCTCATAGGAGCTACATCATGGGTTTCCAGTCTATATATCATCCTGGGGGTTTATTATGCAAAGAATTTTCATTTCAATTATACGTGAATTTTTTGTGTTAATACTAAGTTTGAATTCATCATATTGAATTTCAAGTCTTTATGTTTGAATTAATCACCTACAAGTTCATTTCCAAAGTTTGATTTTAAACAAGCACTACGATATGTGGCATTATTACACCATATGAATTGAGAAAGCAAGTTCTTACTGTGACTTCTAAGCTCGTGGAATCTTTCACCGATTAGCCTTATAAGAGCTGCATCATGGCTTTCCAACCTATATTCCATCTTAGTGGATGCAAAGAATTGTCATGTCAACTATACGTGAATTTCTTATGTTAATACTAAGTTTGAATTCATCACATTGAAGTTTAGGTCTTTATGTTTGAATTAATCACCTACAAGTTCATTTCCAAAGTTTGATTTTAAACAAGCACTACAGTACATGGCATTGTTACACCATATGAATCGAGAAAGCAAGTTCTCGCTGTGACTCTTAGGCTCATAGAATTTTTTACCGATAAGCCTTATAGGAGGTACATCACGGGTTTCTAGCCTATACACCATCCTAAGAGTTTATTATGCCTCAAATCATCCATAGTTATACAAACTCATTCGACATGCAGTAAATACTTATGAAATTCATACATCTAGTCATCAATCATTCTAACAATATTCCAAATAACAACATGAAAAAACAAGATAACCATTACAAATAACAACGCACATTCGTATTAAAGTAGAACATAAAATATGAACAGAAGTTGGATGACTTACCTCGATGGATGGACAATCAGAGGGGACAGACAACAAATAACAAAGATCTAAATAACATAATGATAACACATTAGAAGTTGACATAATAAGTTTTAATTCAAACAAACAATGAAATTGGATTAAAAAAATTCGTTTCATTTTCAATTAAATAAATTGAAGAAAGTACATGACATTATTCTAATTATATTTATGCAAGAGTTAATCACACCAAGATAACCACAATTAGGTTATGTTGTTTTTAGATAGACTCTATATTTTAACTCATCAATCATTGTTAGAGGTAAAGTCGCAAAGAGCACACAAAACCGATCACATTATAAATTACATAGTTGAATGACTTACCTTAATAGACAAACAATCACAAACTACAAAAAATATAACATCCCATCACCGATGGGAAGGGTAGAATAGTAATTTGGAGTGGGCACTGTTTGCTTAGAAACACTTGAAATGTTCATGCATACACATACATGTGAATAGTGAATTTTGCACATGAAAATGATTGTACATGCATTCATGACATTTCCCGGTATATTTGTTAATACATGTGTTTGTTATGAAAAATGTGATTTGTGTGCTTGAAAATTTCGTTGGAGAGGGTCATTGAGGTTTGAGAAATTTTAGTGAATTTTTGAAATTTTTCTGGAAATTTTGGGTAAATTTTTGGACTAGAAAAAATGCCAAGTGGCAGAATAATTGTTTACCGGTAGTAGAAATTACTGTCCAATGGCAATGGAAATTTAGAAAAATGATTTTAGAATTTATTAATTTGAGCCATTAGAATTTTGGGAGAGAATTGGAGTAGAAATTAAATTTTATTTGGAAAGAACCAAATGAATGCTTAAAAATGAGACATGTGGCAAGTGACAAGTGTCACTTGCCTAACCATGTCTTAAAG
>JANIHZ010148504.1:0-10427 GCA_027478365.1 Erythroxylum rufum
GCCTTGTGGAATATGGTAGAAGGAGTTTATAGCTTCTAAATATGTTAATTCTGATTGTGGAGATCGGAAGATGTGAAACTTGCAAGGTTGAATATTGTTTAAGTGATTATTATCAGAGTAGGAACTTTGATGGAACAATTTACTACGTTAGAGACCGATTTTGCTATTGAGTCCTCTTGAAAATCGTAGATCGTTCTTTTCTCTATGAAATAGACACCAAGTTTGTCCAATTTGGAGCTCGGAGTTAAAATTTATGAAGGTTTGAAGTTCGGACGTCAGATTAGGCAGGTCGAGCGATAGGCCGGTTGCCGAGCGATAGGTCGGCTGCCGAGCAATCTTTTGCTGATCCGACCTTCCTCTACTATTTTGAGCATAACTTCTTCGTCCGATATCCGATCGATGTGATTTTCGAAGCGTTGGATTCCTAAGACATTGTTCTACCTTTAGGATATATTTAAACTGAGAAGATGAAACTCATTTGGAGTTTGATGAAGGAGATTTGGAAATGGTCAATCTACTCTCTCATAAATGGGTCAAATGAGGTATTTATAAGGGCTTGATTTGGATGTACGAACGACCTTTTCTAGTAGAGAAAAGGGTGGGCAAGTTGGCGTACCAAGTCAAGATCGTTTACACTTAGAGATGCATCTCATATTTCATGTAAATTTCCTAAAACCTTACCATGCCTATAAGGAAGATCCAAGTAGGGTGAATCAATGTGTTCACCTATCGTTGTGGTGACAACGGACAAACGTAAGGTGGAAGAGATCTTGGCGCATAGAATTATACCGAGGAAAGATTCACATCCTGCATATGATGAGTACTTGATTAAATGGAAGGGACAACTAGAAAGTTAAACTAGTTGGGGCATGAGCTTTTTCTTTGGTAGTACAAAGATAAAATTCAAGAGTTCCACCAAGACACGACGTTCTGCATATTTTAAAACCCACAAGATGATGTTTTACCCGAAGAGTCTTTTGGAACTTAATAGAAGCTTATGAAAAACTTTGAAAGCTTCTGGAACATGGTAGAAGACAATGGAAGCTTATAGAATATTATGGAATAATATGAAACATTATAGAAACTTGTAGAATGTTGTCCACATGGAATGAGGATAGCTATTGTGCGTCTCCCTCCATGCTGTTCCAGATTGCATCCAACTTAATAAACTCCTTTTTGGCTTCTTGAATTTAATTAGTCTCCACTTTTACATTAAAAAAGGATTTATCTATTGCTTGTTTTTGCTGTTTTTTTTATGAAGAGCTTCACCAAAGATTTTGATCCTTCTGTCTAGGTTTTGGGTTTCAGATTTCGGGCATTTTGAAAAGTTCCAACCTTCCTTTAGCTCGTAGGACTAGGCTTGGTTTTCAGTCTTATCTGCTAACTTTTCAAGTTTGGTTTTGATGCTCATATTCTGTTATGTATTGATATATTTCTTTACTTTATCGTATATGCTTTGCCAATATTAGGACCGTCCAAAGTAATAAATATGTGGAGCCACCTGCTGCAGGAAAGATGGAGGATTGTTACATTCTCGTATATTTGGGCAAGTGGTTGAGTTTTATGAATTTCAATGGGCGAAAGTCATCCCAACGGCCTGTCCAAAAGACAAGTACAAAGAATGCAACTTTGTCTTTCAAGTACTAGAAACGTTAAAGAGAGAAAAAAGTCACAGCATGCCAGTTGAAAGGAGAACATTAAAAGTCAAATTCATTGCAGGTGAAGTCATTATCCACTAAGCAGAAATTTACTTAAGCTGAAAGAGTATCGGAAGACAAGCTTTCAATGTATTGCTCTGGTGCATTAGAAGTTACTGATTCAAAGACATGTAAGTATCCTTCGCAGCCAGATGATTTGGTTATGAAGAACATCAATGACCCACGTGAGGTTCGCTTCCACCTTCAATCAGGGGTGACTAGAGATTTTAGGTTATCATGTGCTTCTGCCTGTGGACACAACTGCATATGCAGGAAATATAGGCATGGACAGCATTATGCGTGTCAGCTTATGGGATCAGAATTTGTCTAAAATTATGGTTCTTGCCTCCTGGCAACTGGAATCATTATCCAGAAACCAAACTAAGAAAAAGCAGAGAATTTTACTGGGAATTTATCATCTGCTACTAGTACTAGACAATTTTCTTTAGGTCACAGATGGTGCGAAGAGGTTCTCATGCTTGAAAAGAAAACTGTTCATATTGAAGTTAAAGATAGGAACAAACAAGATTGGCAATGGCATTGGAAACGCCTGATCAAGGTCCAAAATTTTGAAGGTTAAAACCAAAAAGATGGGGCGTGATGTAAATGTTTAGGTACCAATGTCTCAAATGAATGTATTTAACACCTTTGCAAGTAATTCATGTTGAGTGCATCTTCCTTGCCTTCTTTGTCCTACGAGAAGGGTCAGTTTCACTCTTCATGGGAGGCATATGTTGATCAGAAACCTAAAAGACAAATCCAGGAGCAATGGAAGATGACAAAAGAATTCCAACAAGTTGAAGTGGCTAGTAGATCAGAAGCACTTACTGAGATGCTTTCTAATGCTGACCATGAATCAGGGAGAAAAAAGATTGGATTGCAAACCTAAGGAGTTTTTCCTGAGGTGTAAATGGAGTCCTCAAAGTGGAATTATGAACTTTGGCACTCCTTTTTCAAAAAGCAATTGGGATGGCTGGGGGAATAGGCTTCTCAGAGGCTTATCAAAGCCTTGATCTCTTCTTAATGATTTTGATGCTGCCGGCCATCCTATCAGCATGACAAATTCTGATGCTTTCCAAAATGGCAGGTTCAAGAGAGCTCTAGGGCCAGTTAATTTGGTAGAAAATAAATCAAGAGACCATGACTTTCACCAGAATCATAGTATAGAATGTAGGAACTCAGAGCTTAGCTATTTGAAATCTGCATCAACTGACAATATTGATCCAGGAAATGATCACTCAGTAATGGCTGATTACATAGCTAAGTATTAGAAAACAAATTTGAGGAGGCGGATTCATGTGGCAAAGGTAGGGTGATCTGCAGCAGGCTATATGGACAAAACAATGAGGCCTTCCAAGATGTTATGAAGATTTGGAAGGAACATCAAAAAGAAACCAGGAGCGAGGATCTATCTGATTTAGTAGCTTATAGGTCTTCAACCATTAGGTCTTTCTTTTCTGGTATGCCTGCAGATATGGTGTCTGATGTGAATACTAAGGGCGTGAAAGTTTCACATCGCAAGGATCAGTACATGGAATTGAACAAATGCATGATGTTGTTGAAGGATGGAGATTCTACTTGTGCATCCAAGAAATCCGTTAATCAGGTTTGATACATCTTTCTATACAAAGCACTTAGTTATGTGATACTTACATCCTGCAAATATATGCGTGCAAGTTAAGTCTTTTGACTATTTATGATGAGCATTCTCAGTGGAATACTGTGCTCTTTTTTTTAAGAAGCTCTTGGTGACACCTTATAGTTGTAGATAATTCAACTGAAATGGTTTTCTTGAGTTCGACCGAAATATTTATTCAAGCTTTTTGTGTATGTATTTCCTAACTTCTGCTCAGATTCTTAGTTAGCCTAGATGTTTCTTCACTAGACAAACTTGCTAGTTCTTTCTATAGGTCGACCTGATATTGGAATTCGCTTGTCACTGGGGGGCTCTTTGAAAATATTGCAGGATATATCTGAAGGTACTTGTAATGAAGTGTGTGCTAATTTACAATGGACAGAGGCAGAATCCCTTACGGGCTTAAGAGGATTCCTATCAACCTAGTCCACTTTTTGTTCTGGATCCATTTTGCAAGAATGATGCTCAGTTTAAAAGTGTCAATGCTTCTTTGCCAAGTCAGTGAACCGATACTAATTTTTCTGGGCTTATATCTCCCTTCCTTTGTGTTTACATTTGCAATTTAGTGTCTCTGAACGAATTGTCATTTGTCTTCTCTAGATTTAAACGTGCAACTGGAAATTCTGAAGTCAGAGGCATTAGATTCAGACTCTGAAGGATCAGGAAGGCATTATCTAGTGATGAAGAGAGTGAGGATGGATCTGTTGGTGAATCTGAAGAAAATGAAGACCTAATGAGGTCATTTATAGCTGAAGAGTGTAGGGATTTCTCATACCTGATAAACGTGTTAACTGAGGCAGGTTTTCACTGTCTGGAATTACATATGGGTTTTGATGCAAGGCGTAATAAAGAATGTCCGATTAGTTATTCAATGATTGAGACACTAGAGAAGTATGGTGAGCAGCACATATCTTGGAATAAATAGGAAAGGAGGCGTCTGTTTGATTCCATAAATTCAAGGGTGATGGAAATTTTACAGCCATCAGTAGGCATGCTTGCATGGAAAAAATCAGTAGAAAGATTAAAGGGCAAGGGCAGGAGGTAAATGAGGATGGCGATTCTATTGGTTAGCCAGGAAAAACAACCAGGCAGTGATTCTTCCAAGTTTTTTTGGGAAGGATGACAAATGGTTGAGGTTGGCAGATGAATTTGAGGTGATTGGTAGAGAAATTGAGGATTGTTTGATTGATGAGCTAGTGGAGGATGTTGGGAGTGGCCAGCCTTTTTTCTCGACTTCCTATATGTTAAAGCTAAAGATGTCATATCTCCAATCATCATTTTTCTTGACTTCTATTATGTTAAAGCTAAAGGTGTCATATCTCCTCCAACCATAAGCTGTACAATTTCTTCAATTATCAAACTAACTCATTTATCCTTAAAACGTTTCTTCTAATCATCAATACCATCATTCACTACAACAAACGATGAACAAAAATGTAGTCAATTCGCCTAAAAACATTGCACATTATATTTGTGATGTTATTTAAAAGCTGCCAATTTTCTATTGCAGAATAGCTTAAGCGCGTTTTCTCGAATCATTAACAAAGTAAAATTATTAGTTACAAATGATTTTTAAATAAAAAATACTATAGATACGTAGCCACTTGTTAAGAAAAAGTCAAATGTTGGAGAGAAAAAAATGAAGCAAATATTAATTGACAACATTTTGTACTATAGTAGTTATAGATTATTTGCTACACTTGATAATTTTGTAAATATGCCTTTTTAAGTACAATTATATATAAATGTAACCAAAATCTGTTTGCAACGTTTTGTTTAAGCCTTTTATAATTTGCTGTGAGAAGTTCATCGTATTTGGGTTTTTTCTTATTATTATTGTTTAATTCTTCCATGTTCACCATTAATTTGTTTAATATCAATATTAAGTTGAGGGCCAACAAAGCAAATAAATATGAAGTTATAGAGAAACTATTAATTCAAATGTCGATGCGTTCAATATATGGTAAATCCATCAAATTGTTTCAATAAAACTAATAAAAAATAACATAAATAAGTGATACTTCATTCCTACACAAAATATTAAAAAAATTTCAGTATTTCTTACAATTTGTAAACAAACAATAGGAAAAGAAACCACCATAAATTGAAATGTGTCTAGACATAATATCAAATATTGTAGCAAAAAGTCTTGTTCAAATCGATACCCTTATAACAAATAACAAGCTTGGTTTAAGTAAAATTAAAAAAAAAATAACAAGCTTGGTTTAAGTTAAGTAAAATTACAAAAAAAAAATAGTTAAAATGTTACCTTTGATTTCGTAAGTATGATGGTCATTTAGTTGCATCTTCATTTATTCTATAATTTGACGGGAAAAAAATAGCCTGGGTTGGTCTCTTTTTTTTTTGGTGAAAAACGGAAATACAAAGACAGCTTAGCGCCTTCAACTGGCCATGGAAGAGGCGTCTTGAGCCAAAAGCTGGCGGAGTCCTGGAGGAGGCACCTCCCATATTGCCCAATGTTGATGCTGAGTAGCTCCCATCTTAGCTAAAAAATCTGCGCACTGGTTGCCCTCTCGGAAGACATGGATAAGAGAGCAGTCCCTCATTCGCGTCACCATATGTCTAATATCCTCAATGACATGCATAAGGGGATGACAGTCATTACAAGCTAATCCATATAAACAAGACATCTAACAAGACACAAATGTGTACATATGTAAAAGAAGTATTGATCGACATTATATAATCGAGACATCTAACAAGATATAAATGAAGTACCTTGTGCTTCTGAACAAGATGGTAGAGATGCTCTTTAAGAATTTGTTTTTGCTCCTCAGGGGAGGCAGGAGCAAGCACGCTATTCAGCATACCTGATCCATGTGACAAAGCTCTAATGGTACTGGAAGCAGCAAATGTGGCCCCAGATCCTTTGCTCAACTCACTTGTACGACCGCCACTTGGCACCTACTTAGTCTGACCACCCCGCTGCAACCAAATTGAATGAAAAATAGAACATAATGATACAAATCCTTATTAGTTGCTTTCTATATATATCTCATACTTGAGCAAATTTTATGTGTAAGAAAGGGTGGAAGTAGATGTGATTGGGATAAAACAACCACTAACATCTGGATAATATTATCTAATAAGGTTAAGAGTTACTAATGATTTTGGAAAAAAAATAATTGCATAATATAGAGGACATTTATCATATCTCAAAGAAACTCTATCAACTCTATAAAAATTGTGACACATAATTTTAGATCATAGGAATGGTAAAAACTTACCTTATCATCTATAAATGACCTGAGATTCCAATTCACACATGCATTATGTAGACACAAGATCATCTCTGAAGAGCATCAAATGGTGTAATCAATGAATTTATAGCATGTGAAAGAGGAAAAAACAAGAATTGGTTTATTAGATCTTTTAAGGCAGCAAGTGATAGAGAGGGTTGCTACATATATGAAATAGGATTAGCACTGGCCTGAGGAAGTCTGTGACTGTTGAATCTTTTTCCTGTTTTACCTATGAGTATTTGGCATTTGTAACAAAATTTCATAGAATCTTAAGTAAGCCTGACTATAATATGAACTTCTAAGCACATGTTTATAAATGGGAGCATGAAATTGAGGAAGACAAGAATCTAGAAGGCATGAGACTTTATGGCTAAGAGTTGGCCAGTTGCAATTCCTTAAAACAGGAAGTGTTTACTGAAACGTTGGTTGGGTTAGAGGCACAAAGCCATTAGTCCTCCATTTAGTGCTATATCCATCGATTGGTACATCAGCCTAGGTCTCTGAGGTACTTGTGACACAACACTAGAAGGAGTTATATAGTAAAGAGGAGGATATCCACCAGACAAGACATTGATGTACTATTTTACTTAGGAGTTCATTCGATTTGTTATAAAGTTTTAAGGCTAAATTTAGACATTAGACATATTATTTCCTTAATTATTTTAGGCCTTTACTTTTCCAATTTATTTTTTAAAACTTAAATAATATGTAGGCAAACAAATCAAGATCAAATTTACTAAAATTTCTAAGCCTTTATAATATATGAAAAAAAAATTCTTACTATGAAAGGTGTTAACAACTTTATTGGCCTCCTCAGGGCAGGAGAACCAGACAAATCCAAACCTTTAGTCCTTTAATTTTTTAGTTTATTTTTTAAAACTTAAATATATATGTACGCAAACAAATCAAGATCAAATTTCACTAAAATTTCCACAAGGCTCTATCATATATGCAAATTCCTTATCTTATCATAAAAGGTGCTAACAACTTTACTGGCCTCCTCAGGGTAGGAGAAGTAGACAAATCCAAACCTCTAGGCACTTACTTTTTTCAGTTTATTTTTTAAAACTTAAATTTACATGCAGGCAAACAATTTAAGATCAAATTTTACTAAAATTTCCAAGCCCTTATCATATATGCAAATTTCTTATCTTACCATAATAAGTGTTAAAAACTTTACCGACCTCCTCAAGATAGGAGAAGTAGACAAATCCAAACCTCTTGCTTATTCCTTTCTCATCTATTATGAGTTTTGTGGATGTTATTGTGCCACACTGGTTAAGGTGTTCTCTTAGTTCTTCATTAGTGACATCATCACCAATGTTTTTGATATATACATTCAAGCCTACAGTTGAAGAATATTAAAGACACTTAAACGAGTGAATGCATGATCAAAACATTTTATTTTTAAAAAGTAGTTATTGATTTGCATGATAGTATCATTGCCAGTAATTGTATGTGATAAGATGTTATTTGGTTACATTAATTAGATCTATCTCTTTTGTTTTTGTTTAATTTTGGTGCCTAAATGAGAAAATTAATATTCGTTTGTTTTAAAGGTGACAAGTGAAGATTGCATCAAATTGGAGGATTATTTTCAAAATCACGAGTTTTGAAAAAAGTGAACAAATTACTGCAGTGGATAAGACAAGATCACTTCTATTGTCAGATTCACCTCAAGAGTTTGAATTCAATTAGGAAACTTATTTTTAGCTCTATTATATAGGAATTTGGATTTGTTTAGATAGGAACCTTTACAAGATAGAGGGAGGCTAGGTTTTGAGTAGGAGGAGATGAGAAAAACACTTCTTCAATTTTCCATATCACCATATTTTCATTTCTTTATAGTTTTCTCTTCATCTTTCATCTTTTCTTCTATTTTTGGTGTTGGAACTAAAGTCATGTGTAGCTAAATCCAAATATTCTGGTTTAAGGGGATTCAAATTTCCAGTTAGCCTTGTGAGGTTTTTGTCCTAAACATATATTTTGTTTTAATTTAAGTATTTCTTGATTTGTGTTCTTCTATTTTATGAGTAATCAATATTGATTAATCTAACACATTAATTTGATATTGATTATTATATAACTATCTATGAATTCAATGATCCGTATTTGTCATGAAAGTAGCAGATAACTTATTTATGAAGTTACATATTTGACTAATGAAAAAAAAACTAAATTGAATAATTGTAGCTATCTCGATTATTTAATTTAGGGTTTAGTATTTTTCACTAAACTTATTTCTATCATTCAATTGATATGGAATGCTATCATACCCAATAAATTACTAGCAAGTTTTAGTTTGAATGTTGAGTTTGAACCAAATAATTTAAGAAAATTTGAGACTTATTATGACTATCCTAATATGTTTAGACTAATTGCTTGAATTGTGAAAATTATTCATTTTAGACAAATGATTAATGTTACAATTGAAGACTTCGACAACCCAACTAGTTTGCTTCCTATTGTCATACTTCTTGCTGCCACCGATCATCACTGTCTGCGACTTCGACAACATCTTCCTGTGCACTCCAAAAAAACTAATAATATCACCAACAAAATTGTCTCTCCATAATCATGCAACAATAAATTCAATGCCATAATATGACTAGAACTATCTAATGAACTCGCAAAATAAATCCTTGATGTTTTCCAATCACAGTCAATCTTAACTCATGACCTTTTATCAACTCATTTTTAACAATCATGATCGACCCAAACATATGCTAGTTTATGCCCTGCAGTGAATCGATTGGTTGTAATTTAGTGACAAAATAATTTAAAGACTTTCTTTATAGTGTATATGTTTAGATATATAGGATAAAGTCCATGAGATAATCATATATTTCAAATGAAATTATAATGAGATTATAATCATGAGATTCATATTTCATTTATGTATTATTCCTATATTGTTCTTAATCATTTTTCTATTAAGACTGGTTATTAATAGAACGTAAAAAGACTAGCATATATTATGTTTTTCCTTATGAAAGAAGTAGCCAATCTTATAGGCTAAAGTATAGAGATGCTTAAACAAATGTGTAGGTGATTGTTAGAAAACAAGTCCACTAAACTGAACCGATATGAGAAATCCATTCGGAACATTACTGGTATATCTATAGAAATTCTCATTGTGATGATTGCATGAGTGATCCTTTGACTTAAGGTTTCCAAAGTTGTCTTGTACAAGGATTGCTATATTTTGATACAATTTATGACGTATTTTAATCATGGATAGCTCATTTGGTAGTTATTAGATGTAGCATGAACTATATGGAGATAGTTGACTAATTAAGATAGGATTAATCACCTTAAAGTAATTAGGGCGAATGTTTTGTTGTTCTCAATTAGTATTGATTCGGGAAATTCTTGACCAAGGTAGAATGTTATTTTATAAATAGTTTATACATGTCATTAATTAAATTAATAGTAATGGTGAAGAACTAATATGATTGGACTCAAAATAGAATACACATAAATTTCATGCTCTATGTCTAATCGGGACATATATGATGAAATGATTGAATTATATGAAAAAATTATGTACAAAAAGTTTAGTAAAAACCACTTTGACTTTCCTAAATATTTAATTAGTTATGATGTGTTGCTAGATATCAATCTTGATTGATGATTATAAAATTATTTAATTAGAGAATTAAAGATAATTTAAAAAGAATTTTAATATATCTAACTGTAATTATGAATTATGAATTATGAATTATAATTATAATTTTTAATCATTTCCAATATATTTGAAAATCTAACTAGTTTCACATAAAGAATGAGTTAAAGAGAACAAAGATATTTTAATCAAGTTGGCTTTAATTG
>JANIHZ010148513.1:0-10427 GCA_027478365.1 Erythroxylum rufum
GTGGCTTTTCAGGTTCAGAGGAGTCATCCAATTAGATCAATTGGAGTTCATCCACTGAGGTCTGTTATGGATTAGGGGTCGGGATCAGTTGCACCTGCATATGTTGTCATTGATTTATATTTGATTTATGTTCCGCAAAATTGTACAAATGTTTGTAAATGATATGGTTATGATTCAAATGTTTTATATCTGAGATGGGTCCAAATTAGTATTGAATACGAAGGTTTGTAACTATTGTAACTCGCAAATGGAAATGTTTTTAAATGTCACGGGCTCGATTTGATTAGTCATGTTCCGTTTACTTGTACCTTGTTTTAACGAAACAAAAGTTTTGAAATGAAGTTTGTCCGATTGATCATTCTAGCATGCCACTCTTACGAGGTATGTACTTGGATATCACCATAGATGTCGGGTATGTGTCTTGTGAGAGTGGGGTACTACACCTCTTTTCATCCTTCTCGCAACTTGGATTGCAATCTCACAGTCATGTGTTTATCTTCGCAAGGGAAATTAGTAAGTGACGAGGAACTCATAGAGATCTGATGGTTTGAACTAAGCTGGTTTAGTTGATTAGGTAATATTTTAGCTTCCTCTTTGTTGCTTTTTCTGTATTGTATTTCCTCTGCATCTCTTCCCTATACATATGTTTATATCTGAGCATAGCTTCAAGTTATACATTTAGTGAAGCTAGGATAGTTGTGTCAATGTCTGATTGAGGTTTCGAAGTAGAATGAGCTCTCTGAGTTCATAGAGGATCTCAGATACAAGAACCTCTTTGGACAAGTTGGTTCCACCAAACCAACAGAGGTTTCTTTTCTTCCATAATCCATATACACAGAGTCCTAAGGATAGAACATGGATCTATCTGTTTAGGTTTGGAGGGGTTGTGTGGTTTGTCAATTTTTGAACATCCTCTATGATAGTTGATCATGATTTTCCGATATGTGTAAGTTCTAATTAATAACCTCTATAATACACAAATATATGGGTCGTTCCCGTAGTACCTAAGGTGTCGATCCCACGAGGAGGGAAAATCTAAGGCCAAAATAATTTGCAGTAATTCAAAATGTAACAAAACTAAGGCAAGAATTTTATTCAATCATGCAAGTCAATTCCAAGAATCAATTACGAAAATATTAACAAAGTAGCAGTTGCAACACACACTCAAAAATCAACTTAAAGGAACTATCAATTGAGAGAAAGGGAAATTTTTTCCTATCTTTAACGCTAACCTAATTGATTATGAATTATTGGATTATTGGTCCTAGACGATTGCTTAAGCCCAAGTTTACTATTTAAATTGGCAACACTTTCATGGCTTTTAATATACTTTTTGACTCCTAATTCATGATTTTGTGCTTAAAATAATCCTTGAGTGTGTCCTTTTATTTTATGCAATTTGATAGTAAAAATTGTTACAAATTGGTATTAATTGCACTATTGATTTTTTTGAGAACAATTGATACTGCAAATTGCTATTATTGATTGTAGGAACCTTAAGGAGAAGGGAGTCAATGCACTGAAATGAAGACAACAAGAGCAAAGGCGCTACAGGACGTTTTCCGCGGCAACTATCACCGCGGCGAAACATGAAGAATCCAGGCTGAACTTTCAGGAAAAGTTCTCCGCGGCGAAATAGCAAAGAGCAAAAACCTTTTCGAAAAAGTACGCCACTGCGAACCGTCGAAAACCCGAACCATATTTGGAAAAATCTCTTACTGTTTGACCCGACCTATCGATCCATCACCTAAAAACCTACTAAATTAGGTTACAGCATCATCATCAGGAGAGATAGACTTTATATTTGACCACACTCATGAAGTAAATCACGCGTCAGTATAGACTTTATATTTGATATACAAAATGCACTAGAAAGGGGGGGGGGTTAAATTGTGTATTCTTTTTCATAAATACAATCCCCTTATATATTTTTGAAAAACTTGCTTTCTAAAAAACTATTAAGTGAAAATATAATGTTGTATTGTAGTTAACTTCTAAGTACTTGTATAAAAACAATAAGAATAAAAGTTGAGAGTTCAGAGCAGAAGTTGACACAACAATTTACCCTGGTTCACTCCAAACCGTGGGCTACGCCCAGTCCTCAGAATCCTTTATGAGATTTCACTATACTTCACAAAAGTACAAGTATTCTTTTCACTGAGCCTCTTCAGGTCTCTTACAACAAGTATTCTTTTCTCACTTAGCCTCTTCAGGTTCTCAACTTTTCTTCTTTCTTACAGAAAGATGTTTGCGAGCTTTGTTACAAAGAAAAGTAGCTCTCAATGTTTAGCACAATTAATACAAAATTTTCTAGCTTTAAGATCTCTAATGCTTTTCAAAATCACTAACTTCTATAGTCTTCAACTTCGACTCGTATTTATAGCCTTCTTCTTCAACCGCTTCTTGATAACCGCTTCTTTCTTCTTGTTTCTTTATCTTTGAAGACACAGTTATTCAGTTGATTTCTATAACTAACTCAGACTGATTATCTATCTAATGTAGTATCGGGTCTTCGTCTTACTTTTGTCTCCGCTTTGTCTTATTTTTGCTTCTCTGCTTCGTCTTATTTTTTATCTTTGCGCTTCGTCTTATTTCTTTACGTCTTAGTTTTGGGTCCGCTTTGTCTTATTTTTTGTCTCCGCTTTGTCTTAGTATGACGTCAGCTTCGTCTTACTTTCTACTTCTGTCTTCCTTTCTTCTTCCGCTTCGTCTTAGTATGACATCAGCTTCGTCTTAGTTTTCCTTCAGGTTCCGTCTTAGTTTTCCTTCAGCTTCTAAAACGATTCATCACTTTCTAATATTATTATTGATTTTCATCAAAATTATTAATCGTAAAGTCTTTTTGACTTAACAATCTCCCCCTTTTTCATGATAACAAATAATCATATTTAGAAAGATAATATTAATAATAAGACGATGTACAATTGAAAAAAATTGTAAACAATTGTAATCTCTTTCTTCTATACTCTTCTCTTCTTCTTCTTCTTGTCTTCTTCTTTACTTTCTCCCCCTATTTGTTATTGATCAAAAAGATCATGACCAAAGATGTTTCATAACTTCAGAAAACATTTCCTTCATTTTAGTGCGGAGTGACTTGAGGTCTTGTCGTATGTACTCCACTTCCTTATGCAAGTCACTCACTGAAGCACGCAGATCATCAACTTTATTTTCAATGTCTTCGACTAAGGGATCATCATGGTTCTGTTGTACTACTTCAAAACCAATAGTAGTAGTATATGTGTCTGAAGATATGATATCTGGTCTAGTGATTATAAAGGTAGGAGGTTTGAAAGATAAGTTTGGTTCCGGGAGATCAAGGTCATCAGTGCTGGGTAGTCTTGGGACTTGTCTTCTAAATAGGTGTAGTACCTCTTCAAATGAAGACATAGAACTCAAGGGTCTAATGTGCATGATTAGATGCATAAGAGTCTCTATATTGTAACTGATATCTCCAATCCTGATGAATCTATACTGCCCCTCTATGATTCTTCCAACTACCTGAGAAGTTTCCTCAGTGGTTTGAAGACCACATTTACTTCCTGATGCCTTTGAAATGTAATGGGAAACATAGGTTCCTTTATACTGAGTTGCATAGCATGCCTCATCTATGTTTCTTACTTCATTTGCAATCTGATCTTCCATTAGATCACCCGTCATACCTTTAAGGTACATTTTCTTCTTCCTCTTTTCCATATTGCAAACAATGTAAGGTTTTGGTTGTATGTCAGGTACAATCTTGATCACAGTACTTTTTGTAACTGGAAATATAGTGTACTTCTGCTTTGTCATTTATGTGGGGTATAGTTTGGTTCTCTCATCCCGCAGAACACTATACAACCTTATCTCTCCATCATTCAACAGATGTATTGTAGCACTATTTACCAAGAATTGTTGAAATTGTACTTGACTGACCTTTTCGGGGTTTCTCTAATGATGTTAGAACTGCTTCTCCTAACAGGTTCAATTTCTTCAATAATCTTCATTTTTAAATCCTGTTTTCTCAATGGTTGAGAAGGATTGATCTGTGTTGGACTGTGTTCAACTGGCCTTTTCTTCTGTTGAACATCAGTAGGAGTGCTCTTCTTTTCACTTGTTTTCTGCTTCTTGTTCTTTCCAATCAGCCTAGGAGTCTATTGCGGAAGTTGAGGTTGAGACTTTTTCTTCTCTAATTCTAACTTCCTCCTAATCTCAGTCTCTTTAGCCAATCTTGCTGAATCTTCCTTCAAAATTGAGACTAAAGACCAGGTTGCTTGTGGTGTTTTCTTCTCAGAGTTTCCACCGTGAGTCAACTATTTTGCTTTCTTTTCTTCTTGTTAATGCAGGGTCCGTACTCTAGGCGACCTTTTTTGCTTGCTTTGGTCTCTTCAAAAGGAGTATTTCCCCCTTTCTCTTCAAGGTCACTTGGGTCTCTGTCTTTTTCACCTGGCTTTCTTTTTTTTTGAGAAATCATCTTATTTTTCCTTACATCATCTGACGATTTCTTCAATCCTTATGGATGCATTTTGCTAGTGGATTGAGTTTTTGATTTTCTTGTGGGAGTTCCTTTTTCAGCACGCTCTCCTTTAATCCTTGCTATCGTCTTAGAATCTATTTCTTCTCTTTCTAGATTTTTCAAGCCCATTCTACTAATAGTTGAAGCATTGATGACACTTTTGATATTCAACTTCTTCCTATTTCCTCTCTCAAGGAGAACTCTAGAATCTCTAAAGATTCTTGTCAACATCATCCCATATGGTAGGGCAGTCGAGTCTTTCTTTGACTTTATCATATAATGGAGGATAAGATATGGATGATCTACGGGTTGATGATTGAGTTGATGGAATAAACATTGCTCATCTAACGTTGTCACCAGATTTCTCGATCCTGTTGTTGTAGAACACAAAGAAAAAGAAGTGAGTGTAGAACCTTAGCCTTTGGCACAAGACTTGAGGCCTTCTTCTCCTTTGGGTTATTACTTCCATATAGTTGTTAATTAATCTGAATCTCCTCCACTCTAGCTTGAGTCATCCATTTAGCCTTATGAGCAAGCTTTACTCTTTCACATGGACACTCAGTAGCCTTTTCAATTCCCTTCAGCGTCACGATGATCGACAATCTGTCCACAACTAACACTAGATTATTTTCAACTATCTCATCAATCTTCTAGAAATCATATACCTCATTCATGTAGACTGTCTCATTTATCTGAAAGAAGTTCTTCCATCCGGCTGCTACAATCTCTGGTTCAATATCCATCCAGTTCTCCTTCAAAGACTCAAAATCAACAAGTGTTCCACTAGTCATTGATTGCTCCATTTGTTTCTGTGGTGAACAATGAACTGTATTCAGCAATGTATTTTTCAAAGAGGTGAAGTTGGTTTTTGAAGTTGAGAGTATGAACAAGGAGGGTTTGATATCCAAACAGAGTAATGGAAAGTGTTGAGAGCTCTTTCAAGTGTCAATTTCAGAGTATCTCTAGAGTGTTCTAGAGTAGGTGGTATTCTCAAGGTGTTGAGAAGTTTTCCCTCCAAAACTTCCTTATGACAGAAGTTACCGTCTGTAACTTACTATTTCTATTACCTTGAACCCTTACGACTTTTTATCTTCCCTTTTTTAAGACGATCAACTGGGTTGTGATGTGTCAGACAGTTGATCACTTAGCACAACCATGTTGAGGTTTTGTCTAATTTCTCTGAATCTTTCTTCACTCAATGGCTTAGTGAAGATGTCCACCCATTGATAGTTTGTCTCAACAAACTATAGACCTACGATCTTCCTCTGAATGTAGTCCTGTAGAAAATGGTGTCTAACTTTGATATGTTTCACCCTTGAGTGTTGTATTAGGTTCTTCGACAGATTGATGGCACTTGTGTTGTCACAGTAGATTGGGATCTTATCTTCATGTATTGAATAATCTTTTAGCTAGTACTTGATCCACAACGTCTGTGAGCAGCAACTTGCGGCTGACATATCCTCGACTTCTGCAGTTGATAAAGCATATCCTCGGCTTCTGCAGTTGATAAAGCAATCGAGCTTTGCCTCTTACTCGACCAGGAAACGAGGTTGTGGCTAAGGAAGTGACATCGTCTACTCGTACTCTTTCTATCAATCTTATCTCCGGCATAATCAGCATCGCAGTAGCCAATTAACCTAAAATATTTACCTTTCTCATACATTAAGCAAAGATCAGTAGAACTTGATAGATATCTCAAAATTCTCATAACAGTAATATAATGAGACTCTCTAGGATCTGCCTGAAATCTTGCACACAAATAAACACTAAATAGAATATTAGGTCTGCTTGTTGTGAGGTAAAGCAAAGAACCAATAATCCCTCTATACAGGGTTTGATCAACCTTCTTGCCAAATTCATCCTCAGACAAAAGGTTTGAAGGATGCATCAGAGTTAACATTGGTTTTACTTTTTCCATCTCATATTTAGTCAACAGTTCCTTGATATACTTCTGTTGATGAATAAAAATATTTTCTTCGGTTTGCTTAACTTGCAACCTAAGAAAGAATTTTAACTCACCCATTATGCTCATCCCAAACTCGTTTTTCATCAACTTTTCAAAACTAGCACATAATTTCTTAGACACTGCACCAAAGATAATATCATCAACATAAATTTGAACTATAATTAAATCATTCTTAATTCATTTTCTAAATAACGTCTTATCTACATGACCTCTACTAAAACCATTCTCAACTAAAAAAGAACTCAGACGATCAACCAGGCTGGAGGAGCTTGTTTCAATCCATACAAGGCTTTATGAAGTCTATAGACATGGTCCGGTTTCTTAACATCTTCGAAACTAGGAGGTTGCTTTACATAAACTTCTTCATCTATAAAACCATTAAGAAATGCACTCTTCACATCCATTTGAAATAGCTTTATGTCATGACAGACAACATATGCAAGCAAGATCCTAATAGCTTCTAGTCTTGCTATAGGAACATGCGTCTCATTGTAGTCTATTCCTTCCTGCTGATTATAGCCTTGTGCTACTAATCTTGCCTTATTACGACTCACTCTTCTTGATTTGTCTAGTTTGTTCTTGAAAACCAATCTAGTTCCTATGATGGATTTCTTAGAGGGTCTGGGAACTAAGGACCAAACTTTATTCCTAATGAACTGGTTCAGCTCCTCTTGCATAGCTAAGATCCAACCTTCATCTTGAAGGGCTTCATCAATTTTCTTAGGCTCTATTTCAGAGATAAAAGCAACATTCGCTTCTCTTCTGAATTTGGACCTAGTTCTCACACCTTCTGAGGTTTCTCCTATAATCACTTCTTTTGGATGAGAACTCTTATATCTCCAATCTCTTTTCAGATCAAAAGTTTTAGGAATATCTTCTACTTTGTCCAAAGGGGTATCTGATGGTGATACATCTTCACTATTAACCAAAGGTACTGATAGGGTTTCATTATCAGTATTATCTCTCTTAATTGGTTGAGAACTGTCATCAAACTTGACATAAATAGTCTTAGAAGAAAGATTGTAAACCCTATAAGCTTTCGAAGATAATGAATAGCCTAGAAACATTCCCGAATAAGTCTTAGAATCGAATTTATCCAAAATTTCTTTTGTATTCAACATAGAACACTTGCAACCAAATGGATGGAAGTAGGATAAGTTAGGCTTCCTTCCATTCCATAACTCATATGGAGTTTTCTTCAACAATGCATTACTATTCTATTTTGAATATAACAAGCTATATTCACAACTTCTGCCCAGAAATACTTAGGAAGATTCATCTCACATAGCATAGTCCTTGCCATTTCCTGAATCATCCTGTTCTTCCTTTCTACAACTCTATTTTGTTGTGGAGTTCTAGGAGCAAAGAAATTATGGAAAATTCCATTCTCCTCACAGAATATTCTAAATTTCTCATTCTCAAACTCACTACCATGATCACTTTTAATACTAGCAATTGAAATCTCTTTTTCATTTTGTAACTTTTTGGACAGCACTTTAAAACACTTAAAAGACTCTTCCTTATGTGATAGAAATAATATCCAACAAAATTTAGTGAAATCATCAACAACTACGAGACCATACTTCTTTCCGCCAAGACTCAATGTCTTAGTTGGACCAAATAAATCCATATGTAACAACTCTAGAGGTCTAAAAGAGGTTACAACATTTTTAGAAGAAAACATTGTTTTAATATGTTTTCCTTTATGACAACTTTCACAAAAGATATCCTTGTTAAAACTTATTTTTGGTAGGCCTCTTACCAAATCATGTTTGATCAACTTTGAAATGTGTTTAAAGCTAACATGACCAAGCTTTTTATGCCAGATTAGTTTTTCTTCATCAGTTGATATAAAACAAGAAACATTTTGACTTTGAAAATCTTCTCCGGCCTTCAATGCTATGGATTTGTCCCTTCTGGACTTGTCTTCTGCATCGAGTTCTACTTTATGAATCTTTAGGGATCTAAGCAATTCATCAAGCTTCAACACGCTCAAGTCCTTAGCTTCTTGTACAGTTGTGACTTTCGGTCTCCATCTCTTCGGTAAACTTCTGAGGATCTTTCTAACATGGTCTTGATTACCGTAGGTTCCACCGAGAGCTTTTAGTCCATTGATGATAGTTTGAAATCTTCCCAACATCTGGTCGATAGATTCTTCATCCTTCATCTTGAATAACTCATACTGGTGTACAAGAATACTTATCTTGGATTCCTTGACTTGATTAGTGTCTTCATGAGCGATGGATAGCGTATCCCACATTTCCTTCGCAATATCACATCCGTGAACTTTATCGTACTCACTTCTGCTTAGGGCACAACTTAAGAAGAACTTGGCCTTCGAATTCAACTGGAATCTCGCTTTTTGTTCTACAGACCATCTGATTCGTGGAATGGCATTTCCTTCTTCATCTATCGGTGTATACGGTCCATTTTCTATTATATCCCAAAGGTCGATATGAGTAGATTCAATAAAAAGCCGCATCATGTCTTTCCAGTAATGATAGTCTTCTCCATTAAATGCAGGAGGTCTGGTGACGGAGGCACCTTCAGCTATATAAATGTGTGATTCCGCCATGGATCTTTATCCACACTTTGTTACAGTGGTTCTTGGACACTGAACTCTGATACCAATTGAAGTGAATCACACGTTAGTATAGACTTAATATTCAATATACAAAATACACAAGAAGGGGGGTTGAATTGTGTATTCTTTTTAATAATCCCCTTTTTATGAGCTTCTTGAAAAACTTGTTTTTTTTAAACTATTGAAAATCAGTATTGTGACATATTGCAATTTATTTCTAAACACTTGTAGAAAACAGTAAAAGTAAAAGTTGAGAGTTTGAGAGTGAGAGTCGACACAGCCGATTTATACTGGTTAATGCCAAACCGTGGGCTACGTCCAATCCTCAGAATCCTTTCTGAGATTTCACTATACTTCACAACAATACAAGTATTCTTTTCTCCGAGCCTCTTCAGGTCTCTTTCAGCAAGTATTCTTTTCATACTTAGCCTCTTCAGGCTATCTGTTTTTCTTGTTTCTACTGAAAGATATTTCGAGCTTTGTTACAGATAAAGATAGCTCTAAGTTTAGCACAGAAATTTCTAGCTTTCGAATCTCTCGCTCTTTTGAAATTCACTGATCTCTTCTAATTCGCTAAGCTTCTTAAAATCTCTAACTTCTGCAGCCTTTGACTTCGACTCGTATTTATAGCCTTCGTCTTCAACCGCTTCTTGATAACCACTTCTTTCTTTTTTTTACTTGATCTTTGAAGAATCAATTATTCAGTTGAGTTTTGTAACTAACTCAAACTGATTAATCATCCGATGTGGTATCGGGTCTTCGTCTTAGTTTCTTCCGTCTGTTTTTTGCGTCTCATTTCTATCGTCTCACTTTTTCTTCCGTCTTTTTTTGCTTGAGCTTCTGTCTCACTTTTGCGTCTGTTTTTACTTTGGCTTCCGTCTCACTTTCTCTTGAGCTTCCGTCTCACTTTTGTATCGTCTCATTTTTGACTTTGGCTTCCATCTGCTTCGCATCGTCTCATTTTTGACTTTGGCTTCCATCTCACTTTTGCGTCTCACTCTTTAGGTCTGTTTTTACTTTGGCTTTCGTCTCACTTTCTCTTGAGCTTCCGTCTCACTTTTGTATCGTCTCATTTTCGGCTTTGGCTTCCATCTGTTTCGCATCATCTCATTTTTGGCTTTGGCTTCTGTCTGTTTCGCATCGTCTCATTTTTGGCTTTGGCTTCCGTCTCACTTTCTCTTGAGCTTCCGTCTCACTTTTCTTCCTTTTAATATTATTTGGTTTTCATCAAAATTATTAATCGTAAAGTTATTTTGACTTAACAATCTTCCCCTTTTTGATGATAACAAATAATTATAGTAGTAAGAAAGAAAGTTTTATTAATAATGTGGTATACAGTATACCATATATACTGAAAAAAATTTGTAGCCAATGTCTTCTTCTTC
>JANIHZ010148524.1:0-10427 GCA_027478365.1 Erythroxylum rufum
AAAAGAAGAAAATAAAATAAAACTAACTTAGTGAAAACAAATTAAAGAAAACATGCAAAAAATGATAAAAAGTGGTGGATTCGTTAGGGACTTGGTTCTTTGGTTTAATCTCAGCCTACACCCTAATTAAACATATTTCAATGATTTGTTGTTCTCAATCATCTCTTAGAAACTATTAATCGTAGCTTGTTTTATTAACCCAAGTTTTCCCTTAGGTATTGTTTAATTAAGATATGATTGTTAATTAAACCTAACTACCAAATAACCTAGGATACAATCTCTAGATTCAATTACGTAATAGCATTATGAATTAGGAAAACTATTAATCAAGCTAACAACTACATATGATGTATCATTTAACCTAGGTTATGTTATCCCTAATGCTTACGAACCATTAGTTGCTACAAATAAATTTTAACATAACAATTACGGATTACATTGAATATTCTAGCATTGGGTTTGTGATAAAATGATCTAATGAACGCATTAAAATCATCTTTTTATAATACCTAAATCTACACACATTGGATAACATAATCAATTTCTAAAGAGAGAAAGAAAACAACAAATACAAGGAGAAATTCACTTAACCAGGTCGTCGGTGTCAAAGTCACCTCCGAATTGGAGTCAAAAAGCTACCCCTCCATAGGTCTTCTCACGGTGGAGAGCTTTCCTCCCTCTTCATGCTCTCCTGAAGCTCCTAAAGTTCCCAGCCGAAATACACCAAAACTTTCTTCCCCTTTATTGTCTTCACAGGTCTCGGTTTATATTAAAGATGTAGGGTTAAATGGGGTGAGGCGTGAGTTACCACTCGTGAATGTGAGAACTCTTGCATGGGTGTGCAAACCATGCAGGTCATGAGTGATGCTTTCCATCCTACAATTGTTTAATTCTCCAATCGACACTCTAAGTGTAGCTGTCACACATTGGAGCAAAGAGAGGTTTCGGTTCTCTCCAGTAGCCACCTCCTACTTCTTCTTTGGTTTCCATAAAATTCATATTGCATGGGCATGAGGAATAACTCATGCCCATGCACAGTTGTCCCAATCCCTTGCTTCAGCCCTTACACATGTGTAGCTGTCTAAGTTCTCCATATTGTTGTCATCACACAACACTTCTCTTATAACAAAAGCTAGATTCAAATGTATAGGAAACATGGCTTTCTAAAACTGAAGATGATCCAACTACTGTCTACCTTTGATTTGGTTATCCTTCACCTTATTTGACAGTCGACCTCTATCTCTGTTCAAACAATGTAGTAGCTAGGTTTAAAATGTATATGGGACAGGTGTCTTTCCAAAATCGAAGATGACGTATATGTTGATGAGATTGCTATCCAATGTCCCTTTAGGTTGTTGTCTAATGTCCCAACCTAATAGATGTTGTCAGCATATATCTTCATCTTTCTTGGTAATTTCTTGTCTTCTTTTTGTTTTAATCTTCCTCATTCTTGTTTCATGAAGACAAGTGGATATGAATCTTCAAAAAACAACCAAACTATAGTGCTTTCAACTCATTTTAACTCCTTTGCTTCTGAATTGTGCCTAAAACCACATATGAGTTAAAGTGAGTATCTTAAGCAATTTCATATCATTAATCACTAAGTGTTATGGAATAATTATACAATCAATTAAGCATATGTCAATTTCTCTCATACCTAGCTTTTAACCATCTTTGGGCAAAACATCAAAATTAAGCTCATAGACCTAAAAGCATTTACTTAATTACCATATTTTCTAAGAATATATAATCATAAATAAAGATGACTGACTTTCAAAAATCATAGCAAGAACTTAACATTCCAAGCTTTTACTCATGATCAATCAGCATTCAATACCTTTAAAAACTAAGTAATTTCATGGTAGACTTGGAAAATGTGTTTAAACAAGATATGTTCATGGGTATACTCAAATACCGTTCATAATAAAGACATTCCACAACTTTGCATATCATTTCATTTCTCCACTACTAAGGTTCACATGAAAAATCATGGATCAAAGGACTTTTCAAGGTTGTAATGTAGGCAAGGGTAAGGTGAGATGTATTTGAGTCAAGTAGCATGAAATCCATTAAATCTAGTGAAATAAAAGTAAAACTCAATATGACATCAAATGCAAAAACCAACATTCAATCACAATTTTGTACATCAACTATGATGAATGAAAAAATGATATTTCACAGCTCAAACTAGAGCTCTCACACACAAACCACATTAAGCATATGACACTCACAAAAATTGATCATAAATCAGATTTGGTAACCATAGGGAGTCACCATTGAAAGCAACATCCACCTCATATTGAACATACTTAAGTAACCCATTTAATACAACTTTAGGAGGAAAGTTTTTCAACACATATGCACTTCCTCCTTACTACATTTATTTAACCATTTATTTATTCCTTTCTCTTTTCTTTTCTTTCTTTTCTTTTCTCTTATAAAAATTAAAAGAAACTACTTCAACATGGGAATTTCAATGATAAGATATTAAATAACATCTCAAAATTATAACTAATCCACACATATGCATTACCCACACATAGAATTTTGTACATCCATAAACTCAACAATCAACAAATGTTCCACTAGCTTTAATTCTTGGGAAGGACATTTGGTTAGGTTTAAAGCATGTAATGTGGTTAATACACAAAGAAAAGACAAATAAAGTTTAAGGGGGCTTATCAAAAGGAAAAATCATATAATGGGTAGGCTATTTGGCTAATGTAATTCGGAAAAGCAAAGAATGCCTAATCATTGCCATGTTAATGCATGTGATAAAAATGTGGTCTTGAATAGAAAATTAAAACAAAGTTAGAATGTACATGTCATGAAGGTCACACATAAATAAAGACAATGAGACTAATATGGATGTGTCAGTTTAATAAGACTGAAAATCTCACCAGCTTTGTCTACCACTAGTAACTACTCTTCTAAACATAGTGGACATCGACCAATCACAAAAGTAAAAGTACATGCTTAAGTTATCGCGAAATTCTCTAGTCAATTCATTCTCTACTTATAACTATATAGTCCTAGAAGCAATAGAAAATGAACAAATGTTTGTTTGTTTGTTTGTTTGTTTGTTTTATTCTCTCTATTATTTTGATTGAAAACTTAAAACAAGCGAGAAACAAACCAACATTGAAACACACATACATATCTAACTAGTGAAAAAAAGTAAAGAAAAAAATTTACTTCCCTTGCGTTGCCTCCCAAAAAGAGCCTTTGTTTAGGGTCACTGGCTCGACTCCTTGTTTTGTCCTCACATGATGAAATTATGATCTTCTGTTATCACAGTTTGAGTGACTTCCACATGAGTTTATTCAGGATAGGGTCTTAGTTGATAATATGTCATGTTCAACACATTCCCTATCTTTAGAATCTCAAACTCTACTGAGTCTATGCTATCGAGAAATACCTCGAATGTCTCTTCATCTGTTTCTTCTTCGTTCTCTTTCTCTAACCTGCTAGGTAAAAGTAAATAGTCATTCTTAACAATAACTTGGAACTCATTATTTACCTCTAAGCTAAAAGATATAACCTTTTCTCCTTCAGGCTTTTCCTCCACTTCTTCTTCATCACAAGCGATTCCTTGAGTGCTACACTCAAGCTCCTCATCACTCTGTAAAGCCTCTGTGCTAACTTCCACTGGGTACACCTCAGGTTGATATGGTTGCTCCTCCTCACTTTATGATGCTAAGCGGTCAGGAGTTTTGTCATCTGACCCATTTGTCTTGCCAAGTTCTGGAGTCTAGAAGTTGTATCCTGGTGGGATTGCATTATTTCTTGCTAGAATTGTAGGATATTCTGCTGAATATGCTACACACCCTGTTGAATTTGCTGCATATCCTATTGAAGTTGAATATTGTTAGTAGTTGAAGTCTTGATAAATTCATCCATAGTTGTACCTGAGTTATGATAAGAAGCTTTTGGTACATACAGGAATTGCTATATATCTTGCATACTATCATAGAAGTAATTCTGTTGATTATCCCATCCATAATAAAATTTGTATGATCACTCCAAAGATAATTATAAGGTTGAGAATATGAGTTATGAAAGAAATTACTTCCGTCCATGAATAATTTTTTATCAAATTTTAAATCACTAACACTAAATAGAAAGTGAAATTATCAAGAATTAACTGAAAAGAAAAAAATTGCAAACAAATATGTATAAAACACCAATTAAAATCAAGAACAAAAACTAAGCACCGCACTCCCCAGCAACCACGCCAAAATTGGTAGCACGTTGTAACACTACACAAAATAAACTAGACTAATACTATAGTAACGGTGAGTCTAGGTCGATCCTACAAAGAGTGTTCTGTTAGCTTTTGAAATGAAATTAATTGTTGTTTAGTTTTTTTTTGGGAGAGGGGGGTTTGGTTTAGTTTAAAACAAGAAAATAAAATAAAACTAACCTAATGAAAACAAATCAAAGAAAACATGCGAAAAATGATGAAAGAGGCAGATTCATTAGGGACCCGATTTTTTGGTTCAATCTCAACCTACACCCTAATTAAGCATATTTCAATGATTTTTTGTTCTCAAACATCTCCTAGTAACTATTAATCATAGTTTAATTTATTAACTCGAGCTTTCGCTTTGGTATTGTTTAATTAAGATATGATTGTTAATTAAACTTAACTACTAAATAACTTAAGATACAATCTCAAGATTCAATTGGGTAGTAGCATTACAAATTAGAAAAATGGATTAATCAAGGAAATAATCACATATGATGCATTATTTAACCTAGGTTATGTTATCCCTAATGATTACAAACCATTAGTCGCTACAAATGAATTTCAACATAATAATTACGAATTACATTGGATATTCTAGCAATGGGTTTATAATAAAATGATCCAATGAACGCATTAAAATCATCTTTGCACAATACTCAAATCCATACACATCGGATAACATAATCAATTTCTAAAGACAAAGAAAACAACAAATACAAGGAGAAATACACTTAACCAGGTCGTCGTTGTTGAAGTCACCTCCGAATTGGCATCAGAAAGCTTCCCCTCCATGGGTCTTCTCATGATGGATAGCTTTCCTCCCTCTTCATGCTCTCTCAAAGCTCCTGAAGTTCTCAGCTGAAGTACACCAAAACTTTCTTCCCTTTTATTTTCTTCACATGTCTCGGTTTATATTAAAGATGTAAGGTTAAATGGGGTGAGGTGTCCCTCTTATATGTGTGAGAAAGCCTCACGCCTGTGAGTTACCACTCACGGGTGTGAGAGCACCTGCATGGGTGTGAGAATATGTCTCATGCCCATACAGACCATATAGACCATTAGTGATGCTTTCCGTCCTACAGTTGTTTAATTCTCCAACCGACACTTCAAGTGCAACTGTCACATAATGGAGCAAAGAGGAGGTTTTTGTTCTCTACAGTAGCCACCTCCAACTTTTTCTTTGTTTTCTATAAAATTCACATTGCATGGGTGTGAGGAATAGCTTACACTCATACAAAGTTGTCCCAATCCCTTACTTCAACCCTCACACATATGTAGCTGTCAAGGTTCTCCTCACTGTTGCCGTCACACAACACTTCTCTTATAGTAAAATCTAGATTCAAATGTATGGGACAGGTGGCTTTCCAAAACCAAAGATGATCTAGTTACTGTCCACCTTTGGTTCAGTTATCCTTTACCTTATTTGACAGCCGACCTCTCGCTCAGTTCAAATAATATGGCAGCTAGGTTTAAAATGTATATGGGATAGGTGTCTTTCCAAAATTGAAGATGATAAATGGGTTGATGAGATTGCTATCCAATGTCCCCTTCGATTGCTGTCCAATGTCCCAACCCTCTTCTAATTGATGTTTTCAGCATGTATCTTCTCCTTTTTTGGTAATTTCTTGTCTTCTCTTTGTTTTAATCTTCCTTATTTTTGTTCCATGAATACAAGAGGATATGAATCTTCAAAAAATGTCCCAACTATAGTGCTTTCAACTCATTTTAACTCCTTTGCTTCCGAATTGTGGCTAAAACTACATATGAGTTAAAGTGAGTATCTTAAACAATTTCATATCATTAATTGCTAAGTGTTATGGAATAATTATACAATTAATTAAGCATATGTCAATTCTCCTCCTTCAAGAGTTTGATTTAGAAATAAGAAATAAGAAGGGGGTGGAGAATGTAGTTGCTAATCACCTTAACCATTTGGTCCAAGAGGAAGATGTTGTCCCTTAAAAGAAACATTTCTAAATGAACAACTGCTTTCTTCCAATTTGACACCTCTATGGTATGCAAATATTTTAAATTTTTTAGTTGCTAATAAGTTACTTGCAGGTTTGTCAAAGGATTAAATGGACAAGTTAAAAAGTGAAACCAAGTATTATATGTGGGATGACCCTTTTCTTTGGAGGCATTGTATGAACCAAATAATAAGAAACTATGTTCCTGAGAGTGAGACTTTTTCTATTTTGACCTTCGGTCACTCTTACACTTATGGAGGGCACTTTAGAGTAAAAAGTATTGCCCATAACGTTTTGGAAAGTGGTTTCTATTGGCCCTCATTGTTTAAGAATGCATATGTCTTTTGCAAGGCATACAACAAGTGCCAATAGATAGGTAACTTATCTTGTAGAAATCAAATGTCACAAACCCCCATTCTCTTTTGTGAAATCTTTGATGTTTGAGGCATTCATTCCATGGAACCATTTCATCTGTTGTTTGGTTTCATTATATTTTACTTGTTGTTAATTATGTTTCCAAATGGGTGGAAACTAAAGCCACCAAGACTAATAATGCTAAAGTTTTTGTAGTTTTTGTCAAGCCAATATCCTTTTAAGGTTTGAGATGTTGAGAGTCATCATAAGTGATAAGGGAACACACTCTTACAATAGGGTGATGGAAACATTATTTAAGAAGTAACATATAATATATAAGGTTTCCACTTCCTATCATCCCTATACAAATGGCCAAGCCAAGGTATCCAACAAAGAAATCAAGTTAATCCAAAAGAAACAGTTAAACTTAATAGGAATGATTGAAGCTTAAGATTGAAGGATGCACTATGGGCCTATAGGTTAGCCTATAAAACACCAATTGATACGCCTCATAGCAATTGGTGCTTGGGAAGCCATGTCATATTCCTATGAATTTATGATGTAAGGTGTATTAGGCTATTAAGCATTGCAACATGAATCTTGATGATGCAGGAGTGTATAGAAAGATGTAATTGTAAGAGCTTGAAAAGATGTGGAACAAGTCTTATAAGAATGCAATGATATACAAGGAAAAGACCAAAGCTTTCCATAAAAAAGATGATCTTGAGGAAAATCTTTATTATTGGCAACAACATTGCTTCTTTATCATTCTAGACTTAAATTATTTCTAGGTAAGTTGTGTTCTTGTTGGGCCGATCCTATTGTGGTTTTTAATGTTTTTCTATATGGTGCAATAGAGATATAGAGTCTGAAAGCCAAAAAGACATTAAATTGAATGATTATCACCTAAAGCCTTTCTATAAAGGATTTCCAGTAGAGAATATAGAAGTGGAGGTACCTGAAGACTAAGATGACATTATATGATAAAGAAAACATAGAATTGGGCCAATGATAGTAAACAAAGACGTTCTCTAGGAGGCAATCCATGGGAAGTTTGTTTATTTTCCTTTATGTTTTTTAATTTTGTTTCTGTTGAATGCTCCATCTCTTACATTCAATTTTACATTGGCAACAAATGTAAGTTTTATGTGTGTGTAGGGGGGGGGGGGGGCGTGGTCCTTATGAATTTTTTTACATGTTTTTTAAAAAATCTAAAATACATTTAACCCCCTGTTTTTTATCCTTTAGTATGTTATGCCCCCCTCTATTTAAAAAATGGACTTATTGCCCCCTTTGACCACCAGTCAAAGAAGCTTAGAATTCAAAAGAATTTTTTACCCCTATATTATGATGACATCACCGCAATTTTACATGTTGCATTTTTTGGACAAAAATACCCTTTTAGTCTTTTGTTGACTTGACACATTCAGCTCTTATATTTTTTTTGTTCTATTTCATTACGCCCCCTATTTCAAAAATAAAAATTATTTTAAACATGGATTATATTTTGACCGTTAATAAATAAAAAAGGAAAAATACTAAAAATACTATTATCTTCACAATTGCACTTCATTACCGTTAATCTACGAAAAAAATTTTAAAAAGAAAATTTATCTATGAAACAAAATTTTAGATCTCCTCACTTGGCTCTGTGTCCCCGTGTTTTGCTCATTTTGTGAGAATATGGGATGTTTGGTTTCTGTTTAGTGCATTGCTTTGAAGCTTTACTGTCGAAGTTTTTTTTAAAATTTTGTTTTATAAGTAAAGTTTCTTTTTTTAATTTTTTTTCCATAAATTAACGATCATGAAGTACAATTATGAAGAATATTTTTAGTATTTTTCCTTTTTTATTAATGAACCATCAAAATGTAATCCATGCTTAAAATAATTTTTATTTTTGAAATAAAGGGCATAATGAAATAAAGCAAAAAATATGGGGTTTAATGTATTTTAGTCAATAAAGGACTAAAAGGGTATTTTTGTCCAAAAAAATGCAACATGTACAATTATGTTGATGTCATCATAATATAGGGGTAAAAAAGTCTTTTTTGAATTTCAAAGGGGCTAATAAGTCCATTTTTAAAATAGAGGGGGGGCATAACATGCGAAGGGATAAAACACATGGGGGGTTAAATGTATTTTAGCTTTAAAAAAATGAACAAACATTCTCTCTTTTTCTATTGCTTATATGATTGTATAGTTATAATTAAAAAAAATTGAATCAATCAGAAAAACTTATAATAACTTTGGCACGTACTTTTGCTCTTGTGGTTAGTCAATGTACATTTCCTTTAGAAGAGTATTAACTAGTGCACAAACATAAGTCCGTGAGATTTTGAGCCTTTTAAAAAGACACATCCATATCAATCTCATTATCTTTCTTTCATGTGTGACCTTCATGTCATGTACATCCTTTGCCTTGATTTTTGATTTAAGACCACATTTTCATCACATGCATTAAAATGACAATGATATAGGCATTCTTTCTTTTTAATAGCCAAATAGCCTACCAAATGACATTATTTCTCTTATTGTTAAGCCCCTTGAGCTTTGTTAGCCTTTTCTTTTCTTATTAACCATATTACGAGACTTTAACTTAACAAAATGTCTTACCCAAGCTTTAAAGCTAGTGGAGCATTTATGATTGTTGATGTTTATGGATAAACAAGAGAAAGTATGGTATTGGACCCCGCTTGTTTCTAGAGTCCAACGCTTGCTCTGATACCACAAATGTTGGATCCCGTTTTCGGAACCCAACTCTTGCTCTGACATCATAATACTTGAGCATATTCCCATAAAATCTCCTTAACCATTTTAATAGGGAGTCAAAAGAACATACACAATAAAAACTACTTCAATCTATCATTTCATTACTCAAGCAACAGAGTTTGAAAAACTTTATTTATATATCAAAAGCCACACCATTGGCTTATTACAAAAATACAAATAACAAATGAAGCAATTCCCTTAGGCTCTTGATCACTTGATCTCTTAGCTATCACCTGAAGATTAGAAAGAAAGGGTGAGCTTGAAAGCTCGTGGGTTACAAGTTATAACAGAAAAGTAAGTAACAATTTTGAAACCATTTTACTTGTCATAGAAAAAATCTTATTGAATCGTAAAATACTTGTTTTTCAAAATTCTTGTTGTGTAGTCAAATTCACAACTGCAAGATATGAATGCATCAGACTTGTTCAAACATATTATAAGCACATAAGCACATCAGGGTGGTTTGGGTAAGTCTATAAATATGACGCGCTACACATTTCATATAAGGGTCCTGTGTAGTTGTAATTCTTGAGGGAGTCCTTGAAAGAGCTCCGTGCCACTAACAGGCAGGCGGTAGAAGCTGATAACTTGGGTCAACGTGCACGTGATGATTCTTAAGGGACTACCCCAAACCCACATAACACATATATTTCAAACTCTTGTAAACTTGTTGCCCAAAGTGACACTTTTCTTGAAAACTTGATTTTCATATATTTGCTATAACTTGAAAATCATTTCCGAAAACTTAATTTCATAGATATGCATCTTTTCAAAAGAATCATTTGTAAAGACTTTTCATCAATCATCACACAATTCATGAAGCAAACATATAGCATATTTCACAAATCATTCATAAACAATAGAAGCAACACTTACTTTGCAATTGAAATTAGTGATTTTCTTTGATTTAAATAAAACAGTAGTGGCTTATTGATTCTATTATAAACATGTGCCCACCTTGATTTCCTTGCTTAAAGACTTGACTTGCTCAAAATGCTGGAACCCGTTACTGGATGTCCAACCTCTTACGAAAAACCAAACTAAACCAGAGCATTTCCACTCTTGCTCTGATACCACTAATGTTGGAT
>JANIHZ010148539.1:0-10425 GCA_027478365.1 Erythroxylum rufum
CTCATCAAACTTTCAGAATTCACAATTCTAGCCCTCATGTGGGTAACGGAATATTACAAATTAGTTAATTTAATTTTTCTATGTTTATATTTGACCTAAGGTAATTTGACAAAACATATTTGACCTAAGGTAATTTGACTTCTCTATGATTATATTGAAATGGCTTTTAAGATATGCCTTAATTTATGAGAGTATACTCATTACTTAACATAATGTGAAATTGTAAATGTTCAAGTAATGAATTTTCTTTTTATATATTCATTTTTGCAATGAGTATTACCAAAAGAAAGATGTAAGATAAAATATATTTAGACATGCTTATGATTGACTATTGAATTTTATAACTTTGTAATGATGTTATATACAAAAACTTTAATTTTGAATATTAAGTTATTAATTTAATTTTGAAATATGTCTTTATTTATTTTTATAAATAAATGGAGGGAATTTTAAGTTATTATGATAATTTAGTCACTTTAGGAAGATTAGACAATTTAGGTTAGCTTTATGCAATATTGGTTCTTGGTGTAAAGGATCATACTATTTATTTGTACTGAAAAATTATAAAAGGTGGAGAATCACCAAATTAAGGAAGCATTTGGCTAGGATCAAAGGTGATGTGAAGCCTTGCAAGAAAATTAGCTATGAAGTGAAATGACATATAGGAACTTTGCTTGAATAGTATCAAAATGAGAAAGAAGTAAAACAAAGATTGAACTATGAAATTAGTTATGGAATTTCTTTTTACTGTAGTTAGGATGATTTAGGTAGTGTTAAAGGTGTTATTTCTATCAAACAAGAAGAAATTGCTACACCTAATGTGAGTAAGAGTAGAAGAAAATTATCTAACTTTTTTGCTCTATGAACAACTCTTAGAGCTTAACCTTCAATTTGTCCTTAAAATCTAAAGAAGCTACATATAACAATGCCTATATGGTGATATAAAGTAGGTATAATATTTAATATTGCTTACTCTTATTATTACTAGCCTATATTGGATGTTTTTGCCTATTACAGTATAGGATATAAACCTCCCTCAATTGATGACTACAAAGTTAATCTTTTGGGTAACTATGTTTGCGAAATAAAAAAAGCTATTTGAATGAAAGAAGAATGACTTTGACAATTTATGAGTATTCAATCATATGTGATAGTTGAAAAAAATATAAGATATGATCTTATTATAATTTTGTTTATTTATTCTACTAAAAGGACAATATTTTGGAAGTCTATTGATGAATTTGGCCTTGTCAGAAATGATGATACTCTATTTGAGATATTAATGAAGTAGTAAATGAAGATGGGCCTGAAAACATTGTAGTTTATTACCAATAATTATTCTACTCATAAAACAACTAGGAAAAGGTTGCAAAGTATGCATAATTCTTTTTATTAGAATCCTTATGCTATATATTACATTGACTTAATGTTGGAAATATAAAAGATGTTAAATATTTTCCTATCATTCATGAAACAATGAAGAAAGCAAGAAAAGTGACTAAGTTTATCTATAATTGTGCATGGTTTCTGAATTTAATATGAAAGGGTTTCGCTAATTATGAAAATTTATGTTATCCTGCCTTTACAAGATTTACAGCTCATTCTTTATCACTTTAGTGTTTTGTTTTATAGAAGGAGTTAAGAAAAATATTTTTTTGAAAATGAAAAATACTTGATTAGTTAATTAATCAGCATATGAAGGACGCATTATTATAGGAAGTTTTATATGGACTTACATGAAATTTAGGCCATAATAAGAGTTACAATAAGACCCAAGCCCCATTTTAAACCTCAAAGTAACCTTAAAAACACTATTTACTGATAGTTGTAGCTTTTATGATGTTTTAGTAGGCATTTTAGTATCTTTTTAGTGGTCAATTAATTAATTCATACATGTTTAGGGTTAGAATTGTGTTAGTTGGTTAGATATTTGTGTTTTGAATTGAGTATTTTGTGGGTTAGATCATGCTATTGAGCTTTAATATTATGTGTTTTTAAGTTACTTGATGTGTTTGCTAGTGTTTTAGATCGAATATCGAAGAATGGAGAGAATTTGGAGGAAACCCGAAGCAAGACCCAGGGCCACGATTGTGGTATATAGGCTATGATCATGACAAAAGTTTAGTGGGATGATCGTGACAACAAACATGGATCAGCTTCCAAAAAGTGACTTTTTGAGGGATATTTTAGACTTTTAGGCCCGGGTAAACCCTAATGTTTGCCTTAAATGGAAAAAATATAAATATATTAGAAAGAAACGTAATTTTGGGAGCTCCATTTTTTGCCACTTTAAGAAAGATTCGAGGGGGAGAAAGAAGAAGAGAGAAGGAGGAGAAAGGGAGAAGGGGAAGAAGGGCTGCAGTGCTGCTATCTTCCTGATCTATTCTGACCCTTACAAGTGAAGTTTCATTTCATCTTTACTGTTCTTTCTTTTGAATGTATAAGATGGATTTGATAATGACAGATTTGGGTTTGATGATGATGTAATAGACTTCTTTAGGAATTTGTTCTTGAATCAATGTTAATGTGATTTCTTTTGATGTTAATACATTAGGTATTGTGGTTATTTCTTGTATTTGCATGCTTCGGTAACAAATAGAGAGAGTGAACTAACAGAAAAATGATTAGATTGGGTAATAAGAGTTAAACAATCGAATAGATCACGCAAATAATCAAACCGGGAATTTATACAAAGAGAAATCTTGTGTGAGGACCCGATAGTCTATTAGACGGCTTAAGATCTAATTAGATGTGTGGGTTTTTTATTAGTTGAGAGACTGCAAATTTCATAATTCAATTAGGGGTTATGATTTAGGTTTTAATGATTATAACTCGAGAGAGAGTAATCCACTCATTGAAAGTCTAGGATCAATACCGTATTAACTTAAACGTAATCATGTTAGCATTTGATGATAGGATAAATCTCCCTTATGTGATTTCCATTTTCAATTTGGTAGTGCTCAATTTGATTCCTTGTGTTTTAATTTTACAATTTAATTTCAATCAATTCATATTCACAAATTTACTTTTCTGTTTAGTTTTTAATTTCTTTTCAATAATCCTTATAGGCCTTAGAAAACTTAGAATTAGATTAGTTCTAGTGGGATCGACACCTTTAATACTACAAGTTTACAACTAGTATATTTATGGATATTGAGGTTTTATTAAAAGTAAAACTTGCTTAACAAGTTTTTTTGGCACTGTTACCAGGCAGTTAGTAGGATTAGTTTAATTCTTTTAGTCTAAGGAATTTTCACCATCTCTTGTGATTGTGTTATCCAATCACAAGAAATTATAAAAGAAAAAAAGGAAAGAAAAAAGAAAAGGAAGTTTGGTCGCAAACTAAAAGACACATCAATTCGGACATCACAAGGCAATAATGAAGAATCCATAAAATTTAAATGTCAAGAAGAGATAGAAAGAATGATGATGGAGGAAACATATTATAGGGAAAAAGGACCTTTGGGGACTTTAATGAGGTATAACTTAGTTAGGAAAGTTATCATCTTTATTTAAATACGTATAATCTGGGTTGTCAAAACTACCTAGATTTCTATTGGTCTAACAATGTAAGGACTCACATAGGACGTCAAGACCTATTAGGATTTTAATAAGATGAGTCCAATTCATGGGATTCTAAATTAGAAAAGATCATGGATAAGCTCATGAACATGGAAGAGGCTTAGAAGAGATTGAAAGAGAAGTTTGAGCAAGTAACGGAAGACTATGCGTCTTCTATTCAGAACCTAGAGATTCAAATGAGACAACTTTCTTGTGAATTCTATAAGATAAGTGTGGAAAACTTTTTGAGCAATATGTAAGTACACCCAAGAGGGCAGTGTAAGGTTATCACATTTAGGAGTGAGAAAGAGCTAGAAGCACCAGCGGAAAAGCAAGTTGAATCCCACCTTGTAGAAGACCAAGATAAGAAGAATGAGGGTGACTTAATCAGGAAAATTAATGTGGTCGAATCTTTAAAGGAGCAAGAAGAAGAAAAACAGATAACAACGAACATAGAGCTTGAAGCAGATATAAAGGTATCTATTCATGAAGTGAAAGAAGAAGAAGAGATGAGGTTAACTAAAGAAGAATAAGAACATATCACCCTCATATAGGACAAATTGCTGAATTCACTAGAATATTCAGGGAGTTTCGTTATTTCTTATTTTATTGACAGTTTGTAAGTAAAAAAAACATTGCTAAACTTAATTGATTATCTTAATCATATTAACATTGTCCTTTTGATTATCTTCCATCATATAACTTATTTACAAGCTATAAAGCTAAAATTAGGCAACATGGGTGGATCCAAGCCATTCATAATTGATCCTGACTGAGTTTTGAAAGATGTAAGTTTAAGCTAAAGACCTTAACTTAGCACGTTTAGTAGTAAGATTTAAATTGAAGTGCAGTTGGATTTGTTTCAAATTCTATAAATAAGACTTAATGATTTGGAATGGGTTAGATTACTAATTCTCTTACTCTCATTAAATAAGATAGGAAAACAATCTTGGGCCTAAGTGCAGTTGGTCTCAGACTCCAAGGCCATCACCACCTTAATCGCCATAACGAGTACTTATGCTCTAACCCTTGTCTTTTTATTTTATTTTATTTTTATGTTTTTCCTGTCATTTTGTTTTATTCCCACCTTATGTGTCATTTGTTTTTCTCACATTGAGAAAAATGTGTTGTCTTTTGCATTGTGTGTTTTTAACTTGAGTGTGAATTTTGCAAACCATATGCTTGTTGGACACCTCGCCCTCATGAGTCACGGGCCCGATGTCCTAAATGACATCTGAATGCGTATCCCACAAGGGTGGTGTGCCCCCACTAGGACAAACACAAAACAACTCACTTCTCCTATTTCCGAACTTATTGTGACTCTATGTCTGTAGTTTATTTAAAGAGAAGAATCATCGCATTTAGAGATCGCATTACTAAGTTATGGCTGAAAGAATCGAACAAGGTTTTGACCTCAATCATATTGCACCCAACTAGGGGCAATTAGTATAACTGTCATATGAGATTTCAGATTTAAATCATCTTGGGGCGTCTTGATAGAAGGCTTCGAGATCTATAACTTTCATGCAAACCTCGGAGTTAGATTCTATCGTCTGAAGGATCAAAAATGGAGTAGGCGATAGCAAGAAGCAGACGAAGCAAAAAAAGACGAACGCAAGAAGCAGACGAAACGAGAAGCAGACAAATCGAGAAGCAGACGAATGTGGAAAGCAGATGAATGTAGAAGGGCAGATGAATGCGGAAAGCAAACGAATGTGAAAAGCAGACGAATGAGGAAAGGCAGGCGAATACGGAAAGCAAACGAATGTGAAAAGAAGACGAATCAGAGTCAACTTAAGATGAAGCAAAGTCAACTTAAAACAATGCAACTCTTAAAACAAATAGAGTCAACTTAAGACGAAACAAAGTCAACTTAAGACGATGTAACTCTTAAAATGAATGGAGTCAACTTAAGACGAAGCAAAGTCAACCTAAGACGATGCAACTCTTAAGACAAATGGAGTCAACTTAAGACAAAGCAAAGTCAACCTAAGACGATGCAACTCTTAAGATGAATGGAGTCAACTTAAGATGAAGCAAAGTCAACTTAAGATGATGCAACTCTTAGGACGAAGCATTCCTAAAAACGATATGACATCATTACAGATGAAGTGATGTCAACACAGACGATACGTCCTTACAGATGATACATCTTTACAGACGATACATTCCTACAGATGATATGATGTCATCACAGATGAAGTGACGTCATCACATAAGATACGTCCTTACAGACAATACATCCTTATAAATGATACATTCCTATAGACGATATGATGTCATCACAGACGAAGTGATGTCATCACAGACGATACGTCCTTACAGATGATACATCCTTACAGACGACACAATCCTACAGATGGTATGATGTCATCACGGACGAAGTGACGTCATCACAAACGATATATCCTTATAGACGATACATCCTTACAGACGATACATTCCTACAGACGACGTGAAGTCATCACAGACGAAGTGACGTCATATTCTCTAATTTTTTAGCCTGGAGTGCAGCAACAACTAACTGTTGGTAATCACAGATGTTATGGATCAGGACTTTCTCCATGATCCCCAAATGCAGTCCTCCCTCAAACTTGCGACACTTATCCTCCTCATTGGCAACAATGTTGACCACATACAGTGACTGTTGGGTGAACTTCAATTCATATTCACTCACACTTATGCCCCTCTATGTAAGATTTAGGAACTCCCTAGCCTTCTCTTAGATATAAACCCTCAAGAAGTATTTCCTCCTGAAAGCTTCCAGAAAATCTCTCCACGAAGTGCATCCCTTGCAGCAAGCTAACAGCAAGATCCAGCTTCTCTTCGTCAGAGCACTTCATCTGAATCAGGACTCTCTCGGTCCTCTTCAACTGTGTTTCAGCCTCTTCAGGATTTGTAGTCCCATTGAAATCTACTGTTACATACTTGCGAAGCTTATCATACTGGCCTCTCCTATCCACTAGGGCTGGCACCGAAGCTTGTGACCTTTGGCCTATAGTATATGTGAAATCCTAGGAGAAGGCTTGAAAGAACCATGGGTCTATAGGATTTGCTTGAGAAATAGAAAGAGGCAGTAGAGGCACCATATGTTGTATACTAGGTGCCTCAGGAGCTAGAGCAGAATGTGTCCCTGCATCTTACAGGACAAAAGTTTCATCTGTGCTCCCTTGACGAGAGCTAGATCGAGTCATAACTCCTCGAGTTCTCTTTCGAGGCGACATTTTTCACTCCCTCAATATAAAACCATTTAAAATCTTTGGTTAATGTTTCATGCAAAAAAACTTCAAATCATGTAAAATAATTTAAATCACATAAAATCAAATCTTGTAAAACAATTCAAAACAATGTAAGTTATTCAATTTAAAACAATGCATGTTCAATTCATGTCTTAGACTACCTACTTCTTGCCTAGGATACTCTTAAACCTAGTCACAAACTTGCTTAAACCTAGTCTCTCTGATACCATAAGTGTTGGACGCCCCGCCCTCGTGAGTCTCAGGCCCGACGTCCTAAATGACGTCTGAATGCATATTCCACAAGGATGGCGTGTCCCACCAGGAAAAACACCAAAACAAGTCACTTCCCTTATTTTTGAACATATTGTGGCTCTATGTCTCTAGTTTATTTAGAGACAAGAATCATCGCATTTGGAGATCCCATTACTAAGTTATGGCTGAAAGACTCGAACAAGGTTTTGACCTCAATCATATTGCACCCGTCTTAGGGCAATTATTATAACTGTCATATGGTATTTCAGATTTAGATCATCTTAGGACGTCTTGATATAAGGTTTTGACATCTAAAACTTTTATGAAAACCTTGGAGTCAGATTCTGTCATCTGAATGGTCAAAAATGAAGCAGACGATAGCAAGAAGCAGACGAATGTAAGAAGCAGATGAATGCGAAAAGGTAGAAAAATGCGGAAAGCAGATGAATGCAAAAAGGCAGACAAATGCGAAAGGTAGACGAACGCAAAAAGTAGAGGAATGCGGAGAGGCAGACAAATACGAAAAGCAGACCGATGCGGAAAGCAGACGAATCAGAGTCAACTTAAGATGAAGCAAAGTCAACATAAGACGATGCAACTCTTAAAATGAATGGAGTCAACTTAAGATGAAGCAAGGTCAACCTAAGACAATGCAACTCTTAAGACTAATGGAGTCAACTTAAGACGAAGCAAAGTCATCTTAAGACGATGCAACTCTTAAGACGAATGAAGTCAACTTAAGACGAAGCAAAGTTAACTTAAGACTATGCAACTCTTAAGATGAATGGAGTCAACTTAAGATGAAGCAAAGTCAACTTAAGACGATGCAACTCTTAAGAAAAATGGAGTCAACTTAAGACGAAGCAAAGTCAACTTAAGATGATGCTACTCTTAAGACGAAGAATTCCTACAGACGATATAACTTCATTACAGACAAAGTGATGTCATCACAGACGATACGTCCTTACAGACAATACATCCTTATAGTCGATACATTCCTACAGACGATATGACGTCATCACAGAAAAAGTGACGTCATTTGTCTGTGATGACGTCATCATAGATGATACATCCTTATGGACGATACTTTCCTACAGACGATATGATGTCATCACAGATGATATGTCCTTACAAACGATACATCCTTACAGACGATACATTCTTAAAGACGGTATGACGTCATCACAGACAAAGTGACATCATCACAGATGATACGTCTTTACAGATGATACATTCTTACAAACGATACATTCCTACAGACGATATAATGTCATCACAGACAAAGTAACGTTATATCAGACAATACCATTTGATATTCCTAAACATCTCCCCTTCTAAGAACCATAACTATGAACTCCGATGTCCAAAACTTACCAACTATAAACCGTTAGAAAGCTAGAAGAAAGGTCTACAACTCTCTAGAAGGCACATTTGCCTAAATTAGCCTAAGTTAATCCAGGTCTATCCTTGACGTCCGAACATGGATTTTTTCCCTGTGTAAACTTAAAAATGCAATGCATGAACTTGAGGGGAAGTTATGAGCAAAAATGAAATCTTATTCCATTTGCATCAAAATATAAGATTTTTTACAAAGCTTTAGTGGGCATTTCAAGCCACAAATACATTACCATTTCAAAATCCTAAAATACAAAAGATACATGGATCTTGAGTTGCTCAAAATGCAACTAAAGTCTTGCCTTACAAGATTTGCTTAGAATACAAAATATTTCAAAAGTGGAGTGATGCCTTGGATATTGCTTACTCCATCTCTTGCTCATCACTTGCTTCTAGGGAGGAAAATGGGGGTGAGCTTAAAGTTCATGGGTAACAAGTTTATAATTGGTAACAAGCAAAATCATTTATAAAGTCATTTTCAATGCAGAAAATTCACCTTTATGCAAAAAGTGTATGCATCATTCTTATCAACGTATCATGAACATGTAGCATATCAAAACGGTTTGGATAGATCCATAAACATGACGCACTACACATTTCCACATAGTGGTCCTATGTAGCCGTAAACTTGAGGGAGTCCATGAAGGAGTTCCGTGCCACTAGTGGGTAGCCTGGAGAAGCCTATAACTTAGTCAACATGCACGTGACATTCTTGAGGGACTACCATAAACCCACATAATACATATTTCATGACCTGAAAATAGTTTTCCCAAATGGCACATTCTTGGAAACTTGTTTTTCATGAACATGAGATATTTCAATGTATCTTTTCAAAAGAATCTTTCACAATTCATCCATATAATTCATATATCAAACATATAGCACAATCTTACAGCATTTTAAAGCAATAAATGCACATGCATGAGGTAGTTGAAAAATCATTTCTTGAAAGAAACTAGCTCATTACTTAATTATAAAAGTGAAACCCACCTTGAATGTCCTTGCTTATAACTTGCTCAAATGTGCCTCTCCTCTTGCTCCTCTTGTCTTTCTTAATTATCTTTTCATAGACAAAAATCCCAAGTTCAAATGGGTTGCAAAATTGAAGATCCACAAAGTACAAACTAAGATTTGCTCCTTGAGTATCCAAACCCATGCATTTTCTAAGCTCTTGAACCAAAACCCTTCCAAAATCCAAAGCATTAAAAATGCTTTTACCTTAAATATTCACCAAATGAGGAGATGTTTGGTTCAAAAGAAAGCTCTTGTTTTCCTCTACCTTTTTTCCTTTTTGTACAACCTCAAAATCTCTCTAGAAGGTTTAGAAAAGATGAAACCCTAGCTCAACTCTCTTTATGCCTCTCAACCACCGAAACCTCTCTTCTTTTTCCCTTTTCTCGTGGTTCTCTCTTCTCTCTTTTCTTTAATCACATTTTTGGCTTCTTAAATGTCAGGCAACAATTTCCTCTTCCCATTTTTCCCCTCCTTCACTGCCTTAAGGTTTCTAAACTTATGTGACTTGCCAAATTTGCCGTTACACACTCTTACTACTTTAATACTTCAATTGCCTTAACTTATGTCATATAATCTTACCACACTAACTTGCTAATAATCCTAAATATTAATTTAAGTCATGCCTAATAATAAAAAAAATTGGAGGCCAACATTTCTCCCCCTCTTAAAGAAATTTCTTCCTCGAAATTCTTACCTGAACCATTGAAGAGTTGTGGATACTTCTCCCTCATGGCTTTCAAGGGCTCCTACATGGCCTCTTCAACAGAATGATTTCTCCACTGAACTTTTACCAGTTGAACTGTCATGTTCCTAAGGTGTAACACCCCACTCCCGAGTGACCCGAACCCGGTATCGCTGGTGATATCCGAATCCGTGCCCCGCGAGGGTGGCATACTACATCAGTCGGTTAAAACTCGGTATACATTTTTTTAAAAAAACATACATTGGCGCGGCAAAACAGTAA